>JAOWBH010168117.1:0-10804 GCA_028566215.1 Silene coronaria
TACATACACATACATACATACATACCTATATATATCACCTCCTAATTACCCTAATCTAACCGCTCGAATCCGTAAAACGTAAAGACACTCGATCGAGTGTAAGAAACACTCGACCGAGTGCAGGCTACTCGGCCGAGTGCACACACTCCAGAATGTCAGTAAGACCCTCCCATCAAAACACTCGGTCAAGTAACGAGTACTAGGCCGAGTGTACCAACCACTCGATCGAGTGCCTAAGCAACAGAAATACGGAGTATTACAGTAAATCCCCACATGAATCGATCCGGACCGCGACAACCCGTGCTCCGACTCCGGCCATGCCCAATAGGGGTGTGCACCGATCCTACCCGGGCCATAACTGAAATCCTCAAAAATCATGGACCGAAGTCCGGGCTGGAACCGAAATCTCCGGAACGAATTTTGTACACCCCTAATACCCGGGCTCCCACACGGGCCCGGCCGGCCCGGTTGACCAGCCCTACTCCAACCTGAGATAATAGGAAGCCAGAAATTAGAACGCACATGTCGTCTAGTTTTCCACCATGAAAACATAATCTAAATCTCACCCGTCGTCGTCGTCCTCCTCTTTCAATCACGCTGCTAAAAATGGTGGCTTTATTAAGGTTTTGCAAACCATTTATACGCCCATATTTCTCCCCTCCTTCTACATCCAAAACCCAATTTAGATTCCCCATTATACCCCTCAATTCCACTATTAACAAAAGGGTTCGTGCGATATGTTCTAAGCAATCAATTAATGGTGAAACCAAGAAAGAGTTATGGTTGTACAATACAATGAGTAGGCAAAGGGAGTTATTTAAGCCTAAATTGGAGGGTAAAGTTGGCATGTATGTTTGTGGTGTTACTGCTTATGATTTCAGTCATATTGGTCATGCTAGAGCCTATGTTACCTTTGATGTTCTTCATAGGTACCCTTTTTTTTATATTGTATAAGGTTTCATTCTTTATGGTTTATATTAGTGTTAATGTTGCTATTTTTCCGGGGTTTTGTTATTTTTGTGATTAGTAGTAGATGATACTGTCCTGTATTTGATAGTTTTTCGTTGAAATGTTGGTTGATTCTAATAATTTACGTCCTCGGTCCAATCATTTGTTTACCTTTGATTTAAATATCCCCGTCACAGAATAAAAAAAGGCAAACAAATGATTGGGATGAAGCACGTATGTGGATGGATTGAGTGGATTGTGTGGATTGTGTTTACTGGTTTTAGAGTATGGAATGATGATAACATTGTTTCACATTAGCCAGAGTTCATTCAGTTGATGGAGATGGGTTAATGTGGATGAATGAAAGTAGGTTTTGTTTTTAATGATTTTTGAAAGAGAAATATGATAGCATTATTTCACATAAGGCAAAATTCATTCAGTTGATGGATACGGACATTCGGGTAAGGTTATCTATTTCATCAAACACCAAAACTTGGGATAGACGTTCTCTATTAAGTTATTGAGAGACTAATATTCCGTACCCATTTATTTGTTTTTCGTGACCCTATTATTGTTGATCGTGACATAGTAATTTTTTACCTATTCCATTGTATCTTTAATCATGATTTGTATGAATTGTATCTATTTAATTACCTTTAGTACCATTTTTTCTTAAAATTGTAAAATACTCTCAATTATTGAGAGGCCGTCTCAGGAGACTTACTGCCCATCAAATGGGAATGGGTTGTTGCATTGCACCAGTCACTACAAGTTTGATTTTAAATTAGCTTATGAATATCGACTCGCTATGGCACTATCCCCTTGAAATCGGGTGTGGTTGTTTGATCATTAATTAGCTTGAAATGTGCTGTCATAGCTTTAATGCACCCTTATTTTTAACTGACGTAATAGACGAGTATCCAATGGAGGTGTTGAAAGACAACCCTTTATCAATTTCTAGCTGATATATTTTGAGTTCAAATTCGGTGTTAACATAGTTAGTATTTATCTACTGCGGTCTCAAATATTCTCTTTATAAATTGAAGGTTTGCAGATTTCTTAACATACATTCACCTCCAATTATCAGAAATTGTTGTTTAATTGTTTCATTTTTCTTGATATTCCAGCTCTTGATCATAAACTTGTACTGCACTTATTTACAGATATCTCAAGCATCAAGGATATGAAGTTTTTTATGTTAGAAACTTCACTGATGTCGATGACAAGGTTAGGAATAGTATTCTTTTTTGCCTCTTCCTTATGGCTTTCAGCCTTTCGCTTGTGATGACTGATGATCATGCACATATCTTACTAAATATTTTATCATATACTTGCTGGAAGCCTCTTCTTAAAACCCTAATAGTTGTTTCTATAAATAATGCTTAATTGTCAGTCAATGATTTTTCTTCTTGACATTGTTGCTACATGTTATATGCTTTCAAGCAATGTACCGACTTTCTTATACGTGTCTGACAGGACATCTGAGTATGCACTTTTGGAATTCTGTAGATTATAGCTAGAGCCAATGAACTGGGAGAGGATCCAATATCTTTGAGCAGACGTTTTTGCAATGAGTTCCTGCAAGACATGGCTTATCTTCATTGCTTACCTCCATCTATGGAACCCCGTGTCTCTGATCACATACCCCAGATTATAGACATGATTAAAAAGGTAATGATGCTTTTTTGTTTTTCTTAGATATACTATAACTTTTTAGTTGAGCTCAACTGTGGTGTGATGAAGGAAGTCTGTACTGCATAAATGTGAGATTTTACTTCTGGGACCCGTCTTTGGTGTTAGTAGATATTTTTACTGCACGTGATCTTCTGATTTTGATATATTGGCAGATTATTGATAACGGCTTTGCCTACAGTGTGGATGGGGATGTTTATTTTTCCGTGGAGCAGTTCCCTAGTTATGGACGCTTATCTGGTCGAAAATTAGAGGATAATCGAGCTGGTGAAAGAGTCGCAGTGGACTCCAGAAAGAGAAATCCAGCTGATTTTGCTTTATGGAAAGTAAGCTTCTGCTTTGTATTATCATGTCTTGTGTATGTTATAAAGTCGTATAATCTTTGTTAAACCTAAAATGCTCTACAATAAACACGGGTCTCTGGTAGACTTCGAGACATAATGTATTCCCTGTAGACCAAAGTGCTATATTTCCTAAGTATGTGATGCTTAAGCACCAAACATTACACGTCAAACCAAACCCGACACACCCTTGATGAAAATAACCATGTTAGATTTTTTCCCCAAAAATTAATCGTACTTAGGCTGAGAGATGAGGAGATATCAAAAGAAGATATCACACCAAGTGCAACAAACCAACAGTCTCAAAAAAACCCCAGAAAAGCACAAGAAAAAAGCAGTCACCCAGGACATGTTGACAGAGCAATCTCAGCATCTCGCAATGCCACCATTATTGATAATCTTCAAACCTACATGGGTGCTTGATCATCTCCATGACACTCCTTTATATCCGGGCAACAAGTTGTCACTTTCCTTATTCCATTGCTGTTTCATTGAGGCCTCACTAAATGTAATTTGTTTCTTACTGTTATGATATCTGTCACTACTGCTTCCATCTACTTGTGCAAAATATTTTGCTACTTTTTTTTTGAAAGGTTTTCTAAAATGAGCTTCATTTACAGTATTTAGGTGCGTGGTGATCTATGATTTTGTTAACCCAAATGTGTGCTACCTTTTGCAGTCTGCCAAAGAAGGAGAGCCATATTGGGAGAGTCCATGGGGGCCTGGTAGACCTGGATGGCATATTGAATGCAGTGCTATGAGCGCTGCATACTTGGGATACTCCTTTGATATACACGGTGGTGGGATGGATCTTATGTTTCCCCATCATGAAAATGAAATTGTTCAAAGTTGTGCTGCATGTCGAGAAAGTAATATCAGCTACTGGGTACATAATGGGTTTGTCACTATTAACTCAGAAAAGATGTCCAAATCACTCGGAAACTTCTTCACAATTAGACAGGTAAAAAAATTGGATATACTTGTAGTCATGTAACTTAATCTCCAGCTCTTTAACTATTATGGGTTTATAACCTGTCATTGTTTATGACCCCAAATTTCTTCATCATCTACATGGTTATTCTTCTTTTTCAATGTTAATTAATTGCCCTTTCCCAACTCCACATATTCACAGGTTATACAACTTTATCATCCACTTGCTTTAAGACTCTTTCTGATGAGCACCCATTATCGTTCTCCAGTGAATTACTCTGATGTGTTGCTAGAGAGTGCCTCGGAACGTATCTTTTATATATACCAGGTATTTTGGCTTCTGTCTTCCCTGTCCAAAATATTTCCTTTAGATGCACTAGGATTGCCCTGAATTTATGTATTTATGAATAATCCTAACTCTGCATCATCTTTTTCAATAGTGATATTCTCCAATCTAGCATCAAAAACCAAAACATTTAGGTAATGTTGCAAGGATCACCTTGAATTTATAAACAAGAATGATCCCTACCTTCATATATACTTTTCCCTTAATGATCCCCGCTAACCTGCAATATGCATGAGCTCTTGAAGCATTGAGGTAATGTTGATACTGAGCAAAGTTGGGGTTATTCCTGTTAATTTTTTTTTTTTTGTTCAAAAACACTCTCTGTGGAAGCTAAATTAAATCAGCGTATTATTATTTTTATGCTAAAGCTATGTATGGAGTAGTAATTGAACTTTTGTTCTTGGTACATATTTGGTGTCATGGCATCCATTACATAGACATTACAAGATTGTGAAGATGTTTTAATCCAGCATGATAGAGCTAGTCTCAAGGAGACTGTACCCCAAGACATTGCCAGTTGCATCAGCGATTTCCAGAATTCTTTCCTCATTTCAATGTCTGATGACCTTCATACCCCTGTTGTTCTCGCTGCAATTTCTGATCCATTGAAGACCATTAATGATTTTATACATACTCGTAAGGTTAGTATGATTCTAGCTTAATTTGGTCTGTACACTTCCTGTGTTTCATCACATGTTAGGATGGTCTCATCATTAAGGTCAAACCATTAACAATAAGTCCAACCAATAAAGTCATTGAATATATAGTGGCTTTATTTCGACAATTTGATGATGTTGTTTGTAATAATAACGGGCATATTTTATGGGGAGCAACTCTTGACTCGAATATGTCTGTTTATCATTATAAAATACGGAGTATTAGATTGCCAAATTAGATATTATGTAAATACGTATTATTTTCTGCTTGATACTCTCCATATGGGTTGGTCTCATACAATAGGACTGTCTCTTGCAATACTGACCATCATTCCATATATTTCTTGGACAATCTCTTGAATTAATATCTATTATATATATTTGGTATTTCAGGGAAAGAAGCGTGAATTACGAATAGAATCTCTAGCAGCCTTAGAGAAGACTATCAGAAATGTCTTGGCCACTCTAGGGTTGATGCCATCGAGCTATTTAGAAGTAAGAGCGATTTCCTATTTTCGGATCAAAAACATACAGCCGGAACCTATCCTAATGTTTCATTGAATTTAATTTTTTTTTTTTTTTTTTTTTTTTAATAGTTTACAGGCACTAAACGAGTTAAAATAAATGGCGCTGAAGCGCGCCAAGTTGTCTGAAGCTGAAGTTAGGCAAAAGATTGAAGAGAGAGATACGGCAAGGAAGAATAAAGAGTACGAGAAATCTGATGAAATCAGGAAAGAGTTGGCTGCTTTGGGGATTGCCCTAATGGACAGCCCGCAAGGGACATCATGGAGACCTGTTCTTCCTAGTTCATTGCAACAAGAGCCAGCTATTGCGAGTTGATGGCTTCAACATCATACTTTAGGTTTGTGATTTAAGTTTTTTGTATTTATCATAAGCTTGTATTTCTTATGGATCTTGTTATTTTTATTTGCGAAATACTCAAATGCAATTCTGGGCGCGGTTTTCATTTTGAGAATCTCTTTACCCAAGTGAGGCCATACATCTAGTAAGAATATGTTTCGGTAGCATTAATGTCGATTTTATATGGCGGAAGACACAGTTACAGTTCGATGTTTATATCAAAGGAGTCGAGTGTCAACACCTTGGCTATCTACAAACCAATTTGAATCTAGGGAGGCAAATGTTATTGTTGTCTGATATCCATCATCATTTAGGAGTTCTGTTCAATAATAGCCACACTGGAATAGTCTCGTTTGTAGTTTGTGGATTTCGAACAACTCAAAGAATATGTTGAGATATTCATGAGTGGTACATCTGCATCTAAGAAATGTTCATACTTGTGATATTAACAATAATCATACTAACGTATGTTTATACCAGAAGAAATGGGAATGTGAATTAGTTTGTAAGAAACAAGCACTTATTTACAGTCACTTGGAGAACCCTAACTCCAGTACCCACTTTAAGAGACATATCTGTCTTAAAATTAAAACGAGTTAAATAACACATCACTTACATTGATGAGACAAACTTCTTGATTGTTCCTAGACGTTCTACTTTTATCCTTTCTATGCTATTTGACCGGGTTTTAAGTTGAAGACGATGTTGCAATAATCAAGTAAATCATCAACCCAACTAGTCAACTAGCACGTTTTGGATACCAAACAAATTACACCACCACAAAAATATCTACATTTTTTCCAGAACAAAATAAAGTTGGACCACAAAACCCAACTAAGCCAACCAATCATGAGCAAACAGTATTCACTCGGAGTCTTTGACTAACACAACAATTATTCTCATTCTGATAGCAAGTATTACTTATGCTTTGTACTAATAGAATCTTCTCTAGTAATATAAGGAATTTTTCTAAACAATCCAAATAATTAATATTAATATACGATATAATAATCACCATATAAAAAAGTTCAATTTCCGTCACTTGTGTGTGATTAATTCAACAAAAACCCTACTAATATAATTTAGCAATGTGCAGGCCATCAGAATCACAAGCAATAACATCTCAAACCACGCACTTGTTTACGGCCGTCAATAAAATGGAGATGCTTGAAATCATTCCCGTCACTTATACTAGTTTACGGGATTTAATGTCAGCCGCGCAACATCAACAAGATGTTGCGCCAACATTTAGCTACCAAAAGGGCAGCGATCATGATATTTCGATTAGAAACCCGTTGGTAAAGCAGGCGGCATTGGCGTACTTGTCACCAAGATCAACTCCGCCGGATAATAAGCGTCATTGTTTAGGGGATTGTTGTTCGTGCGTTGACTTTTTGAACAATGTCGTTTTGGATTGCTTGAAAAAAGTTTTTGGTTATAACAGAAGGGCTGTTGGATTTGAAGGGTATGATGGTTTCGTACGGCATGGAAAAAGTCATCATGGGTTAATGATGGGTAATAAGAAGGTTTTGAGTTCGAGTCTCGAGAATGGTAACTCGGGATTTTATTGAGTTTTAAAGTGAGCAAGTTTTTGATGGGGAAAATGTGAAGTTAGGGCTACGATATTGAAGAATTCAATATCAGGCCGGCCAATTAATTCAGGTAACACTGAAATTCATGCATAGATATATACTATATACCAGTGAATTGTACATATGCTTTTTAATTGATTTTAATTTAAGGCTTGTTACCGTAAAGGTTAGAGAGTTTTGTAAATATATACAGAGTATACATATTTGTAAGTAGCATTATATTGGTTTTATTCAATTGCCTCATTTTTTCACTGTTCCTTTGTTCTGTATATTTTGGCGAATTTTCAAATAAGATTATCACGATACTTGTCCATAATCCCGACAAACATAATAATCACGCGTATTTAGTTAAGAGTTTAATTTCCATTATACTGTTGAACTTTGATTGATACAGGGTACAACAATATTATAAGAATATGATTATGCATCTTGTAAACAATTTACTCCGTATTTTGGCTGTAAAGTGAATCTATGATCACATTGATATGGACGAGCGTTAGTCGACTTGTGAATCGTATACTCCTATTAAACATGATCAGGAAGTCCGATCGATATCTTCAAAACTGAAATGTGTAGTATGTAAAGTTGAATAACCTACATCTATATTGCTCTTCTACTAATGAAGATGCAAAAAGACTTTTCCTAGGTTGGGTAGTTGGCTCTTGGCTGTGATTAGTGTTGTTGCTTACTTGCTGCTCCATACAAAAAAAAAAAAAAAAAAAAAGAGTTTCTTTCGCTTTACAAGTCATGATCATATAGCTTGCATTAATATATTAGTATATTAATAATTTAACAATGAATGTTGAATCATTTTAAGAATGGGCAAATAAAAGAGGACTTCCAGCAACACGATAATTTGTTGTGAATACTACGGAGTAGTTGTTAAGGTAAAAACAAACTTTCAGTCCTTTTATTAATAAGTTAATTGACATATGTTACTTTGAAATAATCTTAAGGTTCACTTTGTTAGGAATATGCTTCAAAAGAAACATACTAGTAGTTTTTTTAAAATAAACAAAGTATAGCTTCCTTGCCCCCACATGGATAAAATAACCAGCCTCTTATAAGTTTATATATCCTCCTTTACTCTACACTGCTAGGTGATGTGTGGTAAGTATCTAACCAACCATGTGTGTGCGCATGACACGGCTGGACCGGGCTTGGGCTTTGGTAGAGCACCTGCAGTGTGGGCTTGCCCATGTTTTGGGCTAC
The DNA here is from genome assembly GCA_028566215.1 of Silene coronaria. NCBI lineage: Eukaryota > Viridiplantae > Streptophyta > Magnoliopsida > Caryophyllales > Caryophyllaceae > Silene > Silene coronaria. The sequence goes on from JAOWBH010168117.1 coordinate 8,579, forward strand.
CTTTTTGCTAATAAAAAATGGAATAGTGTGGAATAGAGTCAGCTAGCCTAGCCCTTTGCAGCCCAGATTCCTGACCGACCTCTGCATGCTGCTACTTCCCTGTGACCACTGCATGTACTCCCTATTAACAGCCATATTCTGCAGCCCCTTCCCTATAAATACCAGTGCTGTTAGGCCTTTGAAACACACAGAAATCAGTTCTCTTCTTCCTCTTCTTCTTCACACAATGTCTTCAGTCTTGCAAAAATGCATTACACCCGAGTAGTTAACGTTTCCTTGTTTCTCACAAAATAAATTACATTCGAGTAGTTAACGTTTCCTTATTCTTCACAAAATATCGTTCACCCGAGTAGTTAAGGTTTTGTGGCTCCTCAGGACGTAGTCTTGGCAACGTGTTTTGGAGGTTCTCAACTGCAATCTTACCTACACGAAGATTGCAGCAGTTGTGTAATCCTGGGGGTCGAATGCTACTGAGTCCGTGTGTAGTAGACGTGGCATAATCGACTTTAGGACAGTGACCTCAAGTCACGCCACAACTAATTTTTCAGATAAGATCATTCCTCTATTTTACATACTGTTTTATTACTACTAGTCTAACACACTTTAATTTCTCCAATTTGTTGTAAGATTCTTGTTCAACAACCGTCATAGGACATATGATGTGAATTGTGATACGGTGGTAACAACAATTTATTGACAAGGTAAAATGGTGCATATTTCTATTTTGATAGATTAAGATTCATAGAAATAACATGAAATATAGTTACAAAATTGTTTATAAAGTCTTGACAGATTGTGTAAGGCTAACATGTGACCATATGTTTTCATGATGTAGGCAAGTCTAAGAGTTTTAGTTTTCCATTAATCTCAATATGTTTTTACAACTAAATTACACTCTTGCGGGCCATCTGGCCATATGCTCAGATTTGCATAGAGAGAAAGCAAATAAAATTCGCCAAAGGATAGCGTCAACCCACATTAAAAATGTGTAGTCGATCCACTTTCCCAAAGATCACACGGCATCTTACTTACTCGACTTACAAAACAACAACGGACACGTTGGATGTAAAACCGACATTTTGTCAAATGAATCATCCACGTGTTTATTTTATTAGTAGTCGTCTGGTTGATAAAATAACCAGAGTTTACCCATTTTGTTTGCTTTAACGGCTACCTTTTTGTTTTATGTCATTTCTCAATTTTTCGTTTTAATCTTTCTCATATTTCCGATAACGCAACCAAATCCAAACTCTAGTTGTAAGAAGCTACTACCCATTATCAAATCAACCACTAAAACTTTGAAAAATATTACGGTCGTCCATTTATTAGTCATATTTTCAAAAAAAAAAAGGAGTATAAGTGAATCGTATTAAAGGAAAGTAAACATATTTACTTTCGAAATTTTTTCTTATAAGACGGTCTCACAATAACAGTAAAAATAAAACTCGGACTAAAAGGGTCAGACCATCTGATACATATTGGGGCAATGCAAGTATGGACAAAGCTTAGCGGGCAGCGAGTTATGAATTATGATACTGGGCTAAGAATAGACAGCAGTAAGTAGCAACCTTAGACCTTTAGAGATTCTACACTTAGCTTGTTAAAACTCAGCCCATAATATAAATATTTCTTCGTTTCAATCATTTATTTTACCGAGTACTTTGACAAATGAATCATCTCAACCAAAACATTAAGGTGATGGTTGAAATCCACTATTATATTTATATCATATTACGCCCCTGATAGCGGGTTTTGTCGTCATTACCCTAATCAAACAATATTTGTAAAAACCCAATTAAAGTAGTAATCAGGGTCGAACCATAAGGATGGTGGGGTTAAGCTATAAGTCTCAATTTTAGTTTTAGTTTAGTCGATAAAAGATTGATAAAATGATAATAAATAAACTAAGAATTAAATGACCAAATAACAAGTAAACAATGATGGTGGATATAAAGTGATAATTAAAGGAGTTAGGGGGATTAAGGAAATTCATGCATTTAAAGGAGATTCTAATGGGGTTCAAGGGTTCACTAATCGACAAAGTAACATGCTAAAACGGGGCTCCTAACACTCTCTCAAGTCGTCAAGTACCAGACCAACCTATCACTCACTCTCGCGACGATAATAAGCAACGGTCTCACTCTAATCACATCTAATCAAGTCTCGGGTCTCCCATACCGACTCAATAACAAAGTCAAATAACACAAATCGTCACTAAGGTTACAC
>JAOWBH010168128.1:0-10803 GCA_028566215.1 Silene coronaria
TTTCGACAATTAATTTGAGAATCGACCCATTTCGATAATTAATTACTGAAAAATGCCTATTTCGGAAAAAAATTCGAAAAAAATAGTTCTTCAGATGTTATCTACAGTACTTTTTATGGAGAGGCAATATTGAGACATAGTCAATGTGCAGGGTGAGCCATTGTTTATGATTGTAGTTGGGATGTCAAAGAGTAAGTGACCTTAGTTAGGTAATCAATAAAGTACAATTAGCACTAATTAATCACTTAATTTTCTTTTCACTCTTAGTGTTCTTAAGTTGTTAACACTCTCACTTCTGACAATAGCATGATGTCAGTCCAATGCAATATCAAGGGATAAATCACTTGGAGCCACAAAAATAAATAAAAAATTTAAAAATATAAAAAATACTCCCTCCGTCCTAGTAATTTCGGAGTAATTTGTTTACTTTTGATTAAAATACCCTCACAATGAATTTATGTTATCCGATGATGGACACGTGTCAAGGGAGTCGGGAGTTCTATGTTACTCCGACACTTCACTTAACTGCCGTGTCGCGAACATAGACCACCAAATAGGAAAATGCACCAAAAATAGCCGTGTCCGACACTCCGACATGTGTTATACGGAAACGGAAAGAAAAATTTGAAACTTAAATCATTAAACAACTAATTGACTAATTATTAAATAATAGTGCTGACTACTTAGTGAAGGAGTTAGCCAGTTCTCCTAACTGAAGAAAAATGTGGCATTCATATATTAATATTGTAAGTACATTGGTCCAAAGAGTTTGGTAAGAGAGAGGAATCTTGATATTACAACGTTAGCGTAAGCAAATGCCATGCATATATCACTATAAATATAAATACATAGTGGCCTACTTAATTATTCATATTTTCATACATAATCCTTTAACATAAACTATATATCATCACCATATCTTATCTTATCAGACTATAAAAGGACTTTAGTGTTTATTAGTAGTGTTGGTTGTTGTATAGTTGAGTAGAAAAGTATTTTGATCATGGGTAAAGGACGGAGGCCGTGTTGCGATAAGGCGGGTGTGAAGAAGGGTCCTTGGTCTCAAGCTGAGGATATTAAGCTCATCTCCTTCATCCAAAAACATGGTCATAGCAATTGGCGCGCTCTCCCGAAACTTGCAGGTTTTTCTTTTGCTCTTCTCTCTTTGTATGTAAACTTGAGATCATTGTTTGACAGGATTTGAACTCAAGTCATGAATATCATTGTTTTATGACTTTATTGACATTCAAGCTAGCGAACATCTGCATGCATCTTGTTTTCATGCTTATTATCTTTAGTGAACTCAAATCATGTGTACTAAGCTGAAACATTTGGGTAGTCTCTCAACCCAATACTATAATGCACGGGCACATTAGTAGTTAGTCCCTTAACAAAATAAATTTTATACAATATAATCGCCACGAGCCCTAGAATAAGCTAGATACTACCCTCTCACATGTGTTGCTTAGACTCTACAAATAGAGAAAGTTCGAAATACATGTGACATGGCCATGAACCCTCGAAATGATATATTGTATATACGTAAGTCGGGACATAAATTGTTGGTCCTAGTATTTTAGTAGATGTTTTGTATTTTGTTTCCTCGTCCTTTATCTATGAAGTCATCAAAATTTTTACCACACGTGTGAAATCCTGAAGATGAGTGATTGGGGAGGAGTAGTTACTTAGTCAACTATGTAAACTAACCAATGAAATGGCATGTCTTTAAAGTAAAACTGATAGTGTTAGGTAAACTGGGTCAAAGAAGATTACAAATGCAATCAACTCTTTTGAAATGAATTTCAACATGATGGAGTAAAAGTATATTATCTGTCTATGTCAAAGTTGTTGAATGATGTCCCAATCTAAACTAAAACCAAAAGAAAAATCTCTTGTATTAATAAATAAATAATAAACATGACGATTTGAGAGACTATTAGAAGAAGACTGCGTACATCCAACCATTTGTTTCGTAAAGACAAGGCGTTTTGAGACCAAAATTCTTTTGATCAAATGGGTTACCGTTTGAAGTTGACGTGTTATCGAGTGTCTTATTCAGAATCCGAGAGGCATTCTCGAGCAAGACATACTTTGACACTCGACACTCGGACAAGGGTATGGGCGTATGGCACTTTGGCACCTCATTTTAAGCCAAAATATGCATAGTTTTTTATAAAAATGGCCGATTCCGGTACGTTGACATGCACCCGTGTCGGATACTTGTAAAGGAGTATAAACAATATAATATGTGAGTCTTATTAGGCTATTTTTGTTGTCATTGTCAAAAGAGACTAATTATGGGTTTACATCCACTAGTAGTTTGCTTAGACCAACATAAAAAGTTAAGTTGATGAATATGTTAGTATGTTACAACAAGTAAAGATGATAATGATAGAAACATTGTTTTCAGGGTTGGCAAGATGTGGAAAAAGTTGTCGCTTGAGATGGGTTAATTACCTACGACCTGACCTCAAACGCGGTAATTTCACTCCTCATGAAGAGGATGCCATTATCAATTTGCATCAACAGCTTGGAAACAAGTATGTCTCTCTACATCAATCCTTGTTTCTTACTTAGAATATACATATTAATCCTACCTAAATACTTGGGTGCGACGGTTTCTCATTAAGTTATTGAGGGGTCATTTCTTCATACCCTTTTATGTGTGTTTCGTAATCCTTTTATTGTTGATCGTGAGTTCTGTGTGACCCTGCTTGACTTTTTAATTTAGCACCCATTTTATAGTCGGTTGTGACCATTTATATTATTAGTATAGGGACTTTAATTAAATTGTAAAAGAGTCTCAATCCGGTCTTTGGATACAAAATGATACACGAAAATGAGACAAAGATCACGAAACACGCAAATTTGCATGTGATCATGCTATTCACTAATGTCTTATTGATTTATGCCATTGCATAATTTGCATTACAATTAATGTAACTATTTTTGCAGATGGTCGAAAATTGCGTCCAAATTTCCAGGAAGAACTGATAACGAGATTAAAAATGTATGGAACACCCACTTGAAGAAACGCCTCAAGGCCAAAGAATTTAAGCAGAGCTCAATAGAGTCATGCAACACACTATCAACAACCACATCCATTGATGAACCTCTTGATGAAAGCATGAAAGACACATTAGAACACTCAAGCTCATCTTCTACTACTTATACCTCAATTGAAGATCTCGGTCCGATAATTGATGATCTAGGGGATCCCGTCTCTACCATAGTCGAAAACATTTGCGAGAAGGATGAAACAAGCGCGATTATAGACAACAACAACAACAACAACAACGAGAATAACTCACTCGATGAACTAATCGAGATCCCATTTGAACCTAATTTAGACATATGGGACTTGTTAGATGGTGATAACTCTAATTCAACTCATCTTAGAGATGTTAACTTCAATGAAGTTGACACTCTTGAATTCGCCCCAGAAATCGACTACTTAACCGATAATCAAGCAAATAATACCAACGACGGAAATTGGTGGTGGTTAGTGTATTTGGAAAATGAACTTGGACTTGATCACAATGAATCAACATCACCACAATCTACCATTGGGTCGAATCACAGGCCGGATCACTTATTCAAGACTGTTGAGAGCTAAATTCAGATTTAGTTATATCTAATACTTACCTACTTATTAATTCAGAATATTAAGTTTGTCCCTAGTAGTTTTAAAGTACAGTCAAAGATCAACAAAATTTGTCAAATTTGTCTGTTGATGTTGGATCAAAATTTTTCCAACTTCTTTAATTATACTATAATTATATAGTTACCAAAATGTAAAAAAAGTCACTGTGGGGTCATATATTAAGCCCTTAATGTACTTCAGTTGATATAATCGCATCTGTAATTATAGTTGGATGGAAAAAACTTTACATATACCTCGAGATGTACGATAATATTTTATAACCATATAAAATTTAACTCAGTTTATGTATATTTTTCTTGAGTACTTTAAATTATATTTTCTTCATTTGACTTCAATACTCACATTTAACGGACCCCATTTGTATTATTTTTATATTATATTGCACTCTGTAAGTTTTTGAAAGCAGTTTTAAGAATGTACATTAAAACTCATAAACTTTAAATAAATCTTGAAAACTTTATTATAGAGTTTGAAAATCGTACCACCAGTTGTAGTACAAGCATACAACTTTTTATTAACTATAAACTATGGATGGATTAATATTAATGTGTTTTTTTCTTTATAAATTAATGATGCACTAATTAGTACACTTAAGTATAGAGGAATTCCCCGTCAAAAAAAAAAAGTATAGAGGAATTGAAATTGACATTTTTAACAATCTTGGATTTGGTCTTTCTATTTATATTCAACATTTTGTCTCTTCTAAACTATATTTAAAGTTCAACATTGACTAATATTCAGTTACTATGTCATCATCTTGTATAAAGTCCTATATCAAACTATAATTTCAACATTTAGTTGTCTTTAAAATATTTAGTTCGCATTATTTTTCATCTCTCAAAATTAATATGTTTGATATTAAAAGTTGATATGTAGAAGTTTTGCTTGAAAGATTAATGTCAGTGTTATCAAAGATAAACAAATATATGAGACAGATGAGTAAACTTTTACAATTAGACTTTTCATTATTCATCGACTATCGCACTAAAAATGAAAACGGACTAAATCGGATGATAAAGAGAGGGAAATTATTATGTGGGCTCATCTACTAGTCTCCTACCAAGTTGTGGAAGACTGTAAGGCGTTATGGTCAAATTGTAGGCAGGAGTTGGTATTTGGTAATCTTGACATACAACTTTTCAGTATCTCGTTTGTTGGTTTGGTGGCTCCTTCAAACACTAAGTGTCCTTTGGAACGGGTTAAATATCAGTTATATGAGTAAATAAGACAAAAACAGAGTGTTTAAGAACTCACAAATTACTTGTCATATCTACCATGTGAATGATGTTTGATTCCATCACAAGCTTATGGCGGATATCGTCCGTCACAAATGAGAATTTGTGCTCGTTCAAATTATTTGAAAGATAAATTTCTATGTTTATTTCTCTCAAGCAATCTAAATGTTTGAATGTTGGAATCAAATATTTATATTAATAAATACTCTTGTAGTTAATTAATCCTTGTACGCTATTTAGAAAGGGCACTTTGTGTTGATCCTTATCAATATATCTACTAAGAAATACTTGCGTCCTCCCGGTGTATGTCCTCCCTACACCCAAAGGAGAACGTACACCAGGAGGATGCAAGTATTTTTCATATCTACTTCCCCGTATATATAAGTTGTGACACATCTTTAAAATTAAGCTAAAAATGAAGAAATAGTGGTGTTTCTTGACTTTATTGTCTGTCTTGTGATTTTATTAGGCTCTGTTACGTAAAATTATTTATAAAAAAAAAAAAAGAAAACTCGAACATTATTGCATTTTTAAAAATTCCAAGGGTAGCACTTGATTTCATACTAGAGTTGTTAAAACTGATCCAACTAGTGCCCGATTTTGTGTCTGAATCGATTATCCAAATTTAACCTGTAACCCAAATTAACCCAGACGCATCTAATCCAAAATATTTACAGTCTCATACTATTCATTACACCTACCTGGTATGATCTAGATTCTTGCAAACCCGAACCCAAATCAACCTCTTGACCATGTCTAGTCTAGTCCACTAGTAAAACATAACAAGGGAACCCTGACCCCTTGAGAACTTGAGGCCCAAGGATAAAACAGTACCTCAAATGAGTCACACCTATGTCATAAGGTGATATAGATACACGTAGACCTGGTAGATCCGACTCGAATAACCCGATCCAACATCCTAACTCAAGACCGACTTTGATCTGATCCCAAATTAACCCTAACCCAATACAACCCCATATCCGAATGTTTATTGTTGCAATTGATAATTTTCCGTAAATTACTTGATAATAGTCGGCCCAAATTAACCCAACCTGAACTCTTGCAAACCCGACTCAAATCCGACCAGGGTTTTAAGATCATCAAGGTTTTTGAACACTCTTGCTACAATTCAGTGCGACACAGTTAAACTGTACAACACACACCATAATTCAGACGCCGTGAAATCTTCAGACAGGTTTGAAAAGCTTTCTCTTTTCTTCCTTTTGTCTACATTATTTTTTCATATATTGTACGTACAACATTACTTGCCAAATTAAATTTCGTGTCATGGTCAATTATTGCTGCATTGATAATTTGCTGTCTGATTCTCGATGCAATTTTCATCTTGGGTTATTAAAAAGTTAAAATCTTTTTGTTAAACAATGCTCGTAATACTGATGAATTGTTTAATTTTTATGTTTTTAGGTTTTGTTTTGGTTGATATGCCAATAAAGAACCCAAGTTTCATAAACTCTAGTACAAATATAGCAACATTGATATAATTATATGTTACGGAGTACAATTTTACGCTGAGACACAACAATAACGACATTACCTCAGTGCCTCAAATCTCAATGATTCCCATAGATTACGAAGTTGGTGTGTGTGTGTGTTGGGGGGGGAGCGGGGGGAGGAGGGTTTCAGATTTTTGTACTTTCTTCGTAATTGAAAAAGTTGCGATCTTTAGGCCTATCTTTTACGTTGGTGTATGAAATTAAATTTTTTGACATCCTTGTAAGAGGAATCTTAATCAAAAGTAAACAAATGATTGGGATGTAGAGAGTATTCCATAAGAATTGGGATACGGGATACTAACATTAAATTATGATTGGCTAGTTGCACTGTATCAAAGTAGTTATCATACCAGGAAACTGTCTTTGATGCTCTCAAATGTCTGTGTTGGGGGATTCCAGTTTAACAGCGAGACTGCGCTTTCTTGCAGGAATTAGGGTGATATGTCTTCAGCAGATGAACAAGTGTTACAGAAGTACAGAGTCAGGAAAACTGTAATGGAAATGTTAAATGATCGAGGCTATTCTGTGAGCGACGATGAGATGAACATGACACTAGATCAATTCCAGGAACAATTTGGTGATAATATGAGTCCGGAAAATCTTCGCATCTGTAAGGAAATGAGAAACAATAGCTCTGATAAGGTGATGAATGTCATTGTTGATTAAAGCTGTTTTAACTGTACTGCATGCAGCATTCGAGTTATTGCTTTCGGTTCGAATTAATCTTGTAAATGTGGAAGTTTGATTTCTTATGCTTGTATGCTCTTATGTTATTGTGCAGATTTATGTTTTCTTTGTTGCTTCAAACCCGAAGAATTCAGTTGGAATGCCAGAAGTAAAAGAACACCTTCAAAAGATGCTAAATGATTCAGTTTTCAGGGCAATTTTGGTGATTGCAGGAAAATTGACTGCTTATGCAAAAAAGGCCCTTTTAACAGAACCAAAACTGACTGTGCAGGTCTTTGAGGTTGAAACCTTTTACTCCGTATTTGGTAACATTTCAATTTCGAATTGTGCATAAGTTCACAAGCATGTCCGACTGATACTTCACTGTAAAAAAGTAGGACTAGCTTAATGAGTCAGTTTGCATTATTCCAGCATAATTGAAAATCAGAGGATACTGATGACAGTTTTTCGCTACTAAATCATTGTGTCATTGCCTAAGTTACCAGATAATCCTCTGAAATCTACTGATTTACATATTATAGTTTTCCCTTTTCCCGAATGTCCATGTTACCAAGTAAAGCTTGTGAGATATCGGTTAGTAAGACATTAATGTTTTATGTTTCCATGTAGGAAGCTGAACTCCTGGTTAATGTTACGAAGCATGCCCTTGTCCCTGAGCATCAGGTTCTCACAGACGATGAAAAGAAAGCACTTCTCAACAAATATCAACTCCAAGACAATAAGGTTCGTTTAGGGATTGTTTGTAATGAGACTCTCCCTGAGGCCGGGCTTAAGATCGATCTTTCTCTGTTTTCTCAGTGGTTGGCTCGAATTAGTCATCCCGAGTCCACTCTAATTCAAAGATAACAAGGATGCTTAACTTAATTCCATCTTGTAATTCTGAACTGTTTTGCTCATTTTTCATCTTGTTTACAGCTGCCAAGAATGCTCGAGTCTGACCCTGTTGCAAGATATTTCGGACTCAAGCGTGGCAAAGTCATGAAGATTATCCGGCCTAGTGAGAATGCCGGTAAATACGTCACATATCGGCTTGTTTTTTGACTTATGATTCCTCTATTGTTAGGAAAAACAAGTGAATCCATGTAAAAGATTGCTAATTATATTTGAATTCAGTAATTTCATGATAGTGGTGAAATTTGCCTTGCTTATTATATCATCGTCAATTATTCTTACTTATGACGACAAGGTACTTGTAATATCTCATAACCACCTTTCATTTTGATTATTTTCAACCGATTGTGGTAAGTCACAAGCTTGTGGCACGTCACAATGCGGATTTGTGATCATTATTATAAATTTATAATGATGCTTGAACACACAATGGTGTCAGGTAAAATATACCAAAATGAAAGGGCTCATTTCCATCCAAATCAATCCTAATCCTAAACTCAAAATTTTGTAACTTGCACTTTTTCGAGTTCATGTAAATTTGTGCCTACTATTATGTTGAGCTTGCTTACCCTAGGAGGCTAGGAGAAGTGAAGTGAAATACCGACTTAATCGAGTTTAAGATGGTGAAATATGGAGTAATACATTTTTAGCATATCGAATTTTTAAACAAACTAATTATAATTTCGTTATCGAACAAGTCCAAAATCAAACATGTATTACAATATTTGTACGCAACGGTGACTACTTGACATGAGTGACATTATTAAGCGATGAAGTACCTAAAATAGTAAAATACTACCCCATATTTCAAACACGAATATCGTATGGATAAATGAATAAATGATTAAAAAATGAGGATTATTGAAGCGTGCTCCAATTCACTTCAACTCTATTCAGTCGATTTAAAATCTTCATTCCATTAAAGCATAAACTTTTTCTGCATCCTGGTGAAGCCACGTCATCATGCAACCTTTTTTTTTTTTCGTTTTTTTGCTTTTTATTTTCCGTACACCTTTTATTCCGCTTTTAATATTCCAGTTTCAATTTTTAATATTTTCAATTGTTAATATTTTCAATTTTAAACTATATAAAATTCTTAATTCTTAATTATTACTCAAATTTTCTATTGTCTATACTATTTATTTAAAATCTAATTGTATGAATTGTATGAATATTGCAAATTAAATAAAACCTTACATAATCCGTAACGTCATGTCACAAATTATAGTGACCCATTATTAAAAATTTACAATTCACAAACTTTACAAATTACAAATTAGAGTTTAGAGAACAGAGAATATATATAATTATATACAAACGGTCTGCGAACAGTTTTCGATAATTTTCTTCTATCAAATGACCGAAACTACCACTATAGTCTTCAAACAGGCTTCGACGTCTCAATACGACTGCCAAAACGTTAGTAACACCAAAAATATACTCGAATCGTATACAATATTATATACTATTACATCATTATACAACGTACCATTTCAATAATCTATTTTAATAGTACGATAAAAGACGGTCCAATCGACAATTTTTAAAGCACCCAAAATAATTAACTAACTCCAAAAATAATTGTACAATATTCGAAATATCAATTTTTATTCAATCTCTCAAATCTGTGGAGATAAATTATCATTATCGAGATTGCACTTGGAGAAAAAAAATTAGGGAAACGTTTCATATTTTCCGCCGTTCGATCAGAAGGTGGAACAATATAATAACGCTACCGACTAATTTCTTCTACAACAAGTTAAAGTAAATTTCAAAACTAATATCAACAGAAATTTATGCATGGACGGGATCGATTTTAATTTAATCTCTCAAATCTGTCAAGATTTTGTCATCATTTGTCATCATCGAGATTACACTTGGAGAAAAAAATAGGTAGTCGACTGTTACAATAGATTATGTGTAATCTAATTCTTGATTTTTTTTTTGTCAAATGAGACCCTATCATTTCTAATTATGAATTTGTCATGTATTATTGGGTTTATATTGTTTTTTTCTTTGATAAACGATATTTTACATTATGTTATTTTCGTCAACGGTTTTATATTACTATTACTTCATATGGTGTGTCCATTTTTGTGCATTTTATTTATCGTTCAAATTATGTTTGCCAATTATAGGTAATCCGAGCCAACCAACAAGACGGGTTAGTCAAGACTCATCCCAACATGAATTGTCAAAGTCACGTACTTCACTCTCTGATATAACAAACAATGCGCCACTTTATGTAACGCTACTTATTAAGTATTATGTATATTAAAGATTTTGATGCTATCATAAACATAGGTTAGATTAAATAGTTTAGTAACAATTGTGTTTTTTATTTCAGTTGCGCGAACCCCAAGGCAAGTAATTAGTGGAACCGTAGGTGAACAAAACTTCCCGCCATTATCATCAAGTAATATGCCTATTGACCCATATACATCGCCTTTCCACACTCCTATTCTTATGCCTATTCAATTACGTGCGAAAACGGCAAGAGAAAAAAGGAAAACATGTGCAGCTAAAAAGCGTTTCGGTGATAGTCATGTTTTTTTGAGGGCCAGTACACGTACTACAACACTTGCCTCCACCAATCAAGGTAATTTATGTATTTTTTACTATATATCTATCTTAATTTGTTAATTTTATAAATATAATACTTAGTTACACGATTTACATTAATAGCCATCTTTTTAATAATGTACTTTAGGATGTATACGTAGTCCGACGGGCGGGGTTGAGCGATTGGTAAGAGATTTGTGTGCTGAATTTGGAGAATCTTTCAATGAAGCTATTCCTTCTCTATCTCAAT
>JAOWBH010168139.1:350-10803 GCA_028566215.1 Silene coronaria
GTGTATTATAAGAAAGTGTGTTAGTTATAACTTTTTATCATTAAACGACACTTTTTATCATGAAATGTGTCATTTTTCACGGTTTAAGTTAAAACCGTTTGATATAAGAATTTGTGAACCCAAATTACCAATTATCATCATCAGGTTCAACTTCTGTTTGGTTTGGAAGATGATTAGATTAAGAAATCGAGCGAATACAACCAATGAATTAAAGTCATATTGAGGAGGTGAAGTCCGGTGAGAACAAGGCATAAGCCGCCGAGTCAATATAAAAAAATAAGAAGCGAAATGTGGGTCTCAGTCAAGCCAGCTAAAATTCCCATGACTTAGGCTATGATCCTTGGTTAAATATCGTGCTTTTTTTTTCCTTCTTTTTTTGGCGACGGTTAAAAGAGATGCAATTGCATAAATGAAAGTGTCCGTGCACGGTGCATCTCTACTTTTGAACTAAAAACTTTTACATACGAAGTAATAATATAGACAATAATCAAGAATTTATAGACTTATTATACGTCTATGAACATGCGTAAGTCATATTCTGTAAGATGATTTTTTTTTTGTAATAAACTTAACGGGTCATGAGTCTCATTACCGCGTTTCGGATGAAATAAAGTGACATTTCTCACGGTGGAATGTCCACTTTAAATCATGGCACAAGATTCTTAATCTCGCCGAATCTCGCCATCTTGCGAGATTCGGCTAGATTTGGAACTTCTCTTTACATACAAAGTAAAATTTCAACTAAAAAACCATGACGATTAATTAATTCAATTTCCACTAGGGAAATAATTACAAGCAAGAAAACCTGGCGCCAGACGAAAAATATGGCACTAGAATCGGCGTTGGTGAATCGACAACTCGACTAGTTTTCTTACTATTAGTTTCAGCAGCTTGAACAACAGATTTACGACTTGCTTGAGTCTCACAAACTATTACGCTTTCATTATTTGTAAACCACCTAAATAATAAGCTAACAAAGAACCCCATTTTTTTTTCTATTTGCTCCAAATTAAACTTGGGGTTGTTTTTATTTTTTACCTGTCAAACGAGTCGGACGGGATAATTGTGAAATTTTAGATGTTGTGGAGTTTGGTTGATTAACTTGATTTATATAGCAAGGGGTTTACTCAATAATGATAGTCATAAACGTGGTCACCAAGCAAAGATTATATTCAACATTATACAGTAAAGTAATACTCCCTCCGTCTCGGTTATTTGTTGTCATTTTCCTTTTTTAGGTGTCTCATTCATTTGTTGTCATTTCTATATTAGGCATGCCTTTAATGAGTTATTTGGTCATCATATTTCATTGTTGTCCATTTGTCATCTAATAACACTATCCTCAAATGGTCCCCTCCCCTTTCCTTAATCTTTGTGCTAAAAGCAAATGACTGGGACAGAGGGAGTAATGCGTGTCGTGACTCGTGACTAATATAATTGACTATTCAAATATTTGAAGTTTCCTACTAAAGCGTCATACACTCATACCTCATACCTCATACTCGTATTATGTACACTACCGAAACTGGTTGGTGTGAGTGATAAGGGTTATCGTCTCTTAAACAAGTGGTTAGAAATTTGATCATGGCTATGAGATTGAAAAAACCAAACTTGGAAGGGGTCTACTCATTAAAGTGCTTTCAGTACCTCGATAGAGATTGTCCTAACTGTCGATAGGGGTTACTCCTGGTCAACGCCAAAAAATACTCGTATTATGTACAGTATGGTCTTTAATACTATTATGGAAGAAAAAAATCTTATGTGAAAAGGAAATGGACAACTACACCGTCAAAACCGATACACAAATTCTCATTTGTTATGGCCATAGGACAAAAACATAGGAGTATTAATTTGTGTATCAGCATATTTAACCACATGTAGAGTTGTGCACCCGGCCTGGCCCAATCTCGTGAGCTGTGTTCCAATGGCCCGGCATGACATATGTCATTCTCGAGCCGGGATAGTGCCGCAATTTCCTTGATCCGGTCAAACACTATTTTTTTTTTAAAGTAATATACAGGCCCAGCTCGGCCATGACCCTCTACCAAATGGGTCGGGCTAATGCCGCACCAACCCAACCCAGTACTGACTCGGACCAGCCTCTTATATATATATATAGATGATAATGATTGATGGTGTATGAAAATAACACACACTTGGTGTAAGCGTAGCATTTTCGATCAGTTGCTTATATATGCTCGACAACAAGTAATATATAGTACAAAATGGAAATAGTGTTTTTCCACTCCTAAAAGTTTGATTGAAAAGATCCCATGATATAAAATGCACCCATCATATACAGTTGCTCCTGTCTCGAATGGCATAAACTGACCTAGTTTTTCCATTATTTGAACCAGCGAAAACAATTCCATTAGCCACCGTAACAGGTCATTGTAGGAGGCGGTACTAGGATTTGATGTCGACCATAGCACTTTACCTGTATGACTGTCCATAGCTACCCATCCGCCAGCTTTACTTGTATGGGTAGATGGCTTAAGAATGAAAGTCAGATTGTCACTATTTGCAATGTTTGCAATAAATCCTCTTCCCATCGGTAGCGGATCCACAATCATTTGTTTACCTTTGATTAAAATATTTCTCGCAAATAAGTGGGACGGAGGGAGTACATGAAAGTTGGCATCATTTGGCCAAATATGTAAAAGACGAGAAGACTGGCATAAAAACAGCCAATAATACCTACACCAACACCAACAACAGCAACACCACCACTACAAGCAATCGCTAACAATCTCTCGCTTCGAATCCTTTTATCCCATCTCAACCTCTTTCTTCTCAAATACTCTTCATGCATATTCTTCCCTTCGTCTCCGCTTCTCCTTGTCTTTCTCTTCCCAAACTCGATAGCATTCACCAGACACTGTAAACTTTCCTTCCCATTCAAGTATTTCTCATCCATGTTTTTTACTCGTAAGCACGCCTCCTTCACTTGCAACTCGCCATGGTCCAACCCTCCGCACGTGACTACTACCTTACACTCCACGTACCCAACTCGTTCACTACCCAATATGGTTGCAAACTCGATGTCATATTCGCCCGGGTTCCAGAGTTGTTCGGACGATACAGGGCTTATGCTTGAGAAATTCGCACTCTTTCGGGTGACCGGGTCAAATATGATCCAACTCAATGTTAAGTTCTCCTCTAACTCCGTGATGGTTAACCAACTGTCATCATCCCGACCCATTTTTACTCGGGTTGGCGGGTGGACTTCTTTCCGGTCAAATAGGTTAATCCGAAATGGAGAACGTAAAAAACCATCAGACTTTGTTTCTGGTTCTAATACCCTAGAGAAAATGAGCTTGTCTTGATACCAAATATCAACCGCTGAGATTAGCTCTGAAGGGAGTGTTGGATAATTACGATTGCTTAGTTGTTCATGAGGTGCCAACATAGGGAAAGAACCCGAAAAGAATCTACGGTGACCATCAGGGACGGCTGAAATAAGTCGGTGAACACGTGGATGGTTCACAGAGGGCCAAGCCGAGGTACAAATCTTCCTCCATAGTGAATGCTCAGAGGAGAGCAAGTTAAAATATGAGGAGGTGCAGCTCAAGGAAGCTAGGGACCACCAATCAAGCCGACTAAGGACATTACGTTCAATGATGTCACGATGAACAGCCGAGATCATGCTTGTTTCATCGTGATCGGTATCGGAAAGTAGGGTGGTTATAGAAGCCATAAGCAAGTATTAGCTTGTTGTTTAAGAGGATTTCCCATACATAAGTATGTTACTCTTATATACACACACATTAATACACGCAACATGCGTTATGCGTGTGTAAGGGCGTCAGTCAAATCAATACCATTGCTTTCATATAGTAAATGCAAAGTGACTCAGAAGTCATTATAGAGCCTAAAACAGATTTTATAAAATTTACATAGTACTAACTAAAGTTGGTCAGCAAGATACTGATGTATAATTTGATAATGCAATTTGTACTATTTTACACTAATAAAAACTTGTTCACGTTTTTACCGACCAGAAACAGAAACAGAAACTAGAAAGTGTGGTTCGTATTCCATAATAAACTATAAAACGGGATTTGGGTAGGACTAGTATAGGAGCCATAGGACCCGTCTAGTTACTACAATAATACTCCATGCACGTAATATGCATCCCGCCAATCGGCCAACCGGTCCGCACCAAAAACCAGTCAGCTAACCCGTTCCAAACCCACACTGATCTAAACCAACTCTACATTTAATAACCACTAGCATGCATCAAAGAGGGCTTTGAACCAGCCTGAGCAGATAAAGTGGCAAAATCAGAACTAAACGGCTACAAACCAGCCTAACTTAGTGGGGTCGCTCAAGCCGAGTTGGGAATGTTCGATTTAAACTGACCACGGACCAGTTCAAATAGTCCAAATTATTCAAACGTTGGTTCAGGCAAAGACCAGGTTTAGTTGTGGGACAGATCAAAGATTGGTAAAAGTGTTGATTGACAAAACAGTAAATAATAATAAAAATGTTTTTAACAAGAGTTGCAATTTCATGTATAGCCATTTAAGGAGTACCATAAGAAATTCATCCATCATCATGAACTAATTTTAATGTATAATTGATTCAGTCAACCAAGATTTTACTCGGTCTATGGATTTTTATACACACAATATATAGTTCATCACATCAGAATAAGTTCATACTGGAATATAATACATCACAAATCGTATTGAGATATAACAATTGCTTGTGTACAGTGTACACCACATATTCAGGTAAAGAGAGGTCAGAGAAATGAAGGCACAGAATGTTGACTAAATATCCAAAAGCCAAGAGTTATCAAAGATTACAAACAACAACAACAAAGCCTAAGCACTCTGATAAATTGGGGTCAGGTAGTATAAATCGTCAGTTGAACCTATTACGAGTACATAATGAAAAACAGCAAAGATTAGAAATTACCTCAAGCTCAGCCATTTTTGCAGCGGGAATTTGGAGATGTGAAGTGGGCTAAAAGAGAAGCGGAGCAAATTATATTTGTTTACACATCCCATGCAGATGGGCCTCCCAACCCAACATTTAGAGTTGGGTTGATAAATTCAAAGGCAGAAGTTCCAGCTCCCTCGGCTTTCTTATTCTTTGCCGGGAAAGTTACCACGACACCTGTCGAATTCATGTTCTCTACAGAGCGGTTTCTTCTTTCTGCATCATCAGCATTCATATTCTCTGAGCAGGGTATTGTAAGCTAAAAGTTCCATAAAAGATCTTTCCTTGTCATCAATAACATTTATCCCAGCTTTCTCTGCGTTTCTCTTTGCCGCCTTCTCTGTTTTAGTTCTATCAATTTCTTGCACTAGCACTGCACTTCTTTCTTGACATGGTTCTCCCTTTTCTTCTTGCCTTGTTTATTTGATTCTCCTCCTTGAGCTCCATGTTAACACCTTCGATTGCTACATGATCTTTCGAATACTTCTGCTTTTTTAAAGTCTCTTTTTTCGTCTGGTAGATTGTCGGCTTCAGTGTTCTCCATTAATCTCTCGCCAGTATCTTTCTTTTTCTTTAGGGGATCAACATCATTCCACTCATGCTCGACCTTCTTATTCTTTTGAGCATGTTTCAGCGTTTCTAATCTTTTCCAATTAAGTATTTGCAAACTAGGAGCTAGTGTGTTGATCTGCAACCAATACATTACCGGTTTACAACAGATTAATCAACATCACTGCATAATAAAATTACAATCATCAAAAATGAAGCTAGCCTCGTAAAATATTCGACCTTCCTAAGAATATTTGCCTTGTATGGGGTTGCCAAGTGCATTCAGGTTTTTCAGTTTTCGTAATGAAGAAAATGCTTGCCCAAACCCAAAAAAAAAAATCCAATAACCAAGAATCTTTTTAACCCAATAGGCCAATATACAAAAGAAGAAAATTCTAATGCATCCCGCCAATGCAGAACTCTATATCAGACAACCTAGAAAACATGTTGTTTCCGATGTCCAAAATTTGAAGTTTCTTATTGTGACTCAGTTCTTCTTGTAGTGTCTGTTAGAAAACAAGTATACTGATAAGCAATTCTAGGTGATTGTGGTGCAAATGCAATCACAAAAGGAGATAGGGAAGAAACACAGGTGGAGTGCAGGAAAAAAAGTCGAAAACACAATTTAATATCATTGTGAGATAGACGTTGTTGTTCTAATTCAGTGCACACCTTGATTGATGAGTCAATCGCTTCTAACTGGTTGGAGAGGGAAATCTAAAGCGCCAATAACATAAGAAGCACATGTTGTATCAGTAGTACCACACTTGCACTAACTTTGACAATCAGCAGTATCTCTCTATAAACTCCTTGCCTGTACAATTGATTTCAGCTTAGCAAATGCATATCGGATTCCTGGATAAAACTACAAGCAAAGTAATTTGGATATCAGAATAAGAAACACGATAGAATAACTCATTTAAGTGTACAAATACATACTTACGATGAACAGACTTAGACAGCCTAGAAATGATGTCTCACGATAGCAACTGGGAGAATAAAAAGACATCTGGAGCATAAAGTCTATTTGATAAGTGACATAAGTACATAACAGCCTCAATGGCCAACGCGCAGTACACAGCAATTAAATGGTGAAATGTTAGACTACTCGATAAAAAAATGTCAAAGACCTCTTAATTTCTACATGAGCATCAGCCATTCGACACAACCCCACAATAATAGTAGCCATGAATTTAAGATACTGCAAAACAACAGAAACATAGCAAGGGTGTTCAACTCATGAGAGTTGATCAAGCCCTGAAATCGAGGAATCTCATTATCTGCAGGTCACAGAACAAACATAAAAACTCATAACAAACTCCAGCATTTACGCATTACATCAACATTACATGAATCCACAAAAGCAGAACTATCCACTAATCCGAACACTCACCGTGCAATATCAAGGCACATAATCTAACCAAATTCTTAACCTCATCCATTAATTTGATCTTATTTTTCCCAGCATTGCACACCTAATTCAACTCAGAACTAATCAAAATCCAACCTTTACTAAACATAACAACAATTGACAAGTAACACAACACAATTACGAAGCTAATTAGAGAAATTACAGTAAGATTAATGAGAAATTCAATGCCTTTCAAACAACCAACATTACCCGAGTACCTCAAGAGCTCCCAAAAATTACGAGGTAAGGAGAGGTCGGATGACCCAATATAAAAATACTCCGTCACATTCATTTGTTTACCTTTTTTTATTCTTTGTACGGAGCATTTTAATAAATAAATAAATAAATAAGTAAACAAATGATTGGAACTAGTTTAAAAAAGAAACGCAACCAATGTAGTGATTATCAAATGGTAGTTACTAATCGGATATATGAGTTGTTTTAGACCCGTTTCACTCTTAACAAAAAAGATCCAAATCTTTCCACAAAATTTGAACAAAGCATAATACAATGAGTCAAATTGAACGAAGAAAAAGAGGAAAAACCTGAAGAGATGAAAGATTATAGAAGGAAAGGTTAATGAATCAGTTGTGTTGTTGTTTCTGAGAATGTCTTCTGCCCTCAGTGACGCCATTGTTGTTATCTTGTGTCTTCGTGTGTTGCGCAGGAGAAGATGAAGGAATTTGGTTGCGCTAGTTGCTACTGAGTACTGAGGTCTAAGGAAGGGTTAAGAAAAAATCCAATATGAATTTTTTATCCGAATTCGATCCGAAATTCGAATTAAAAAATCTGAATAACTAAGATATCATTTAAATTGGAAATTCTTTTTGATTTTTTACGATTAAATTGAATCGGATGTGGTTCGAGAAATTTTACAACGGGATATCCAGAGTATCTCTCACAGGAGAAGAGGGGTTTTGTTCCAATAGAAAAGCATAGTGTGATTGATACCGATACTGAAACCTCAAAATATATCGGGGATCTACTGCATGCTATGCAATTGGTTTCTCAAGAAAAGGCGCTTCTACAAATAAAAATGCTATCGCAATCAAGCAGTGAAGTCTCACATAACATAAGCAAAGTGACAGCAAGTTTCTACATTATTACTAACTCGTTTCATTATTATTACTAAATAATTACTAAATCACTGTAAGTTGGAAGGAGACGCGGGGAGACACCGTGACAAGAATGGTAATTGCAGGGCATACTGCTGGCAGTGGCATACTACTGTACGTTTTCTGCTGTAGATTTTCTTGGGAGATTCAATAGTAAATCAACTTCAGTTATGAAAAGAGATAAATCCATCCTATTATTTCATTCTTGGGAGATTCAATCCGTTTTTGTTTGCTAATCTTACTGTCACAATTGCTGCCTTCATAAACTCGAGTATAGGTGATCACTTTAGTTTGGATTTGAGTCGGGTTGAACGATAAGCACGGTGAAACTGAAGCTCTCTTTTAGGAAGGTTATGACTTATGACTTACGAGTGTTGACAGAGTTATGTAATACTTTTCAGGAATTCGAATTTTGATATATTTAGTTAATTTAGATCAACCTCTTACCAATTAGTTTACGTGTTTATTATCAGAAGAAATCACCGCTTTCTCTGTTTCAAATTGGGGGTTGCTACGGTGACAAGGGCTGAGCTTATGGTCTTGAGACGGGGGTTAATGTTGGGTATTGAGCGTAAGTTTACCCGTTTCATTATTCAGACTGATTCCAAAGTAGTTGTTAATTTACTGGAGAAAGAGCAAGAGCTTCCAACGGTTCAGGGTTCACGCACATGTATGTGCTACAGATCTGTAAGGCTTTTATTCGGGATACTCCATGGCGGGTTGAAGTTCACCACATTTATCGGGAGGCCAATGCTTGTGTCGACTGGCTAGCAAACCAAGGAATTGTTCAACAACAGCTGAATATCATTAAGTACTCTATGGTGCCAGACCAGCTCTTTCGATTAGCTCAGATGGATGTTGGAGGTGTTTCGTGGCCTCGTTATGTGCCTTTTTATGCTTTCTAGTGTCGTAATTAGTTTTTTTTTTTATTTGGGTTACTCCCGCTTCTATTTACAAAAAAAAAAAAAAAAAAAAAAAAATTATAATTGAAACATCACAAATGATTTAGTTCGGATTATTTATACGAAATATGTGTTTTACTAAGTTTTGAGTATGGTCGAGTTGATTCGAATTGTTTAGAATATGGTTTGAATTACAAGTCAAATCGTCTTCCATTTTGGTTGGTATAATATTTGGAGTTTTGTAATTTTTTTAATTACGTTGCTTTATATTAAATTAATTTTAATTAAAAAAAATCAAAAAAAAAAATTCCAGATTTTGGCTGATTCTGGGGTTCGGCTCTTTGAGGTTAGGTAAAAAAGTTTTTTTTTCCCTAGCTATACAACAAAGCTGTAGTAGCACATTGGTAAATCAACTTTCATGTTCCGAAAATGATTCCAGTTTCAATTCCTGGCTACAGCAATTTTTTTTTTTTTTTTTTTTGTATAATTTTTGAGAATAAATTTTGTGCCGGACATATAGCAAGGGTAAATTTAAAAGCAACTCAACCTTCACAAGCATTTTGACGTGTAGATAGATCAATTATGAACTCGTAAGAATAAATTTTGTGTCGTGCAGATAGTAAGGGTATACTTAGAAACAACTCGATGAGTCGACCTTCACAGGCATTATTTTGAGACATTACCAACAGATTGACAAAGCACAATTTAAGTTAGCCATAAACTTCTCTAATCTAGACAGGCTGACGATTTCAAGCAAGGCTTCTCTATGGTGAGGATGGGACGAGGCAGTCATATTTATAATGGTTTAATCAATTTATGTTCAGGCCTTCAGTTTGGGTGTCAGTACATATCGAGTTCTTCGGTCGGTCATTTGGGTATAGAGTCAATTGAGTTTTATGCGTAGTATGTGTTTTTTTTTCGAGTTGTGAGTATGGCCGGGTTTGGTTTGAATTGTTTAGAATCAGTTACGTGTTACAACATACGAGTCAAATCGTGTTCGACCTTGGTTGGTGCGATTTTATTTATAGATTTTGGTCTACGACTTGATTTTTTCGGTCAGCCCAATTGTAACAGTCAAATAAATTTGTTTTCCTAATTGATCAGCAAAGCTGTAGTAGCACATTGGTAAATCATTTTCAATATTGAAAATCGATTCCAGGTTCAAATCCTGGCTACAGCAATTTTTGAGCTTTTTTAAACAAAATCATCCTATTATTTATTTTTATTCTTATTATTCCATCCATTTTTGTTTGCCATTCGATCATGGAAGTAACTACTTGCTGTTTAATTAATTCTATACGCGGAATTTGGCATGACGATAACAAAACAATATCAACTGTGAATAATTTGCCCATCAGATTTGAGGGAAATTGGTTAAGATTTATCACATGTATCGGTTCTAAAATTTGCGTCTTATTATTTCATACTCTTATGTACTCGTATCTAGTTTTGCAATGAAACCCAAGTTTGAGCTTACAAATACATATATTGTTTATCGGTTTTTCCTATTGCAAAATAATGAATAGATA
>JAOWBH010168159.1:9108-19492 GCA_028566215.1 Silene coronaria
AAAATGACCTCACGACTGTAGTACTAAATCTCAATTCTAATAGGTCCCGATTTTGTACTGCCCTCGTGGCTCATTTGCTACCAAAAAAAATATGATCTTAGCCAACTTTATCCGTTACAACATAATTACCGTCAGCAGTAACTATAAATATGTGTCACGGCCTGGACTTAATACAAATACGATAAATCAAAAATAAAAAAAATTACCTCAGGAGAAAGATCATAACCAATAGCATTTGTCCCCACCCCTGACAACAGCAACAACGGATGCTTCTTTCTACTCACCTGTTTATAACCGTGTCATTTATTTTAATTAAAGATAAACAAATAATTAAGACGCAGTGAATACTAATTAAAGTAAATAAATAATAAAAATAAAAAACCTGAGGATTGGGATGGTAACGCCAAAGAGCAAGGCGCCAATCAGAAGTAGGCACGTGGACATAGTGAAGCTCATCGGCGGTACAAATAGAAGGTTTATTAGTAACCTTCTGAACGACGTCGTCTGAGTACGCCCGAACCGGGAACCGAACCGGATACCTAGCCGGGATCGGATACCGAAAACCAGACCGGAAAGTTGAAGATGCTAATCGTAAAGCCGACCGCATATCTGTTTGTATTGTTATTGTCATTTTTTTATTTAATTGTTATTGAATTTATAGGAATTTCGGAAATTATGTAGATGTTATGAATCGGTGGAATTAATAAAGTGAATTAATTAATGGATAAATGGAGTAATTAAGGAGGGTAAATGAAGGTTACGGTTTAATGGAGTATATATGACGTTAATTTAGTGAATCTAGAGATTGTAGGAAGAAAAGGAGAGATGTGAAAATGGTCCACGTTGTTATTAAGATTATTAGTGATTGAATTTAGGTTGGCGGATGTGGATGAATTGACTGGATACAGTACACAAGTATGGTTGCTTTTTGCCACTTTTTGCCGCTTTCTTACGTCGTCTTCAATCAATTATTCAGCCCTCCATAATCCATATCATTGTTAGCGATATTTGGTTCAAACTTCGTTAGCATTAAAAATTTAAAATCGTACTTAGAAAATTTTACCTAAAAATATTGTCGCTCAAATTGATGGAGAAATAAATAAAGATAATCCATTCTAAAAAGTATACGAGTAATTGGCAGAATCGCTATATAATATACCTCATACTTACATAAGTTACCTAATACAGTAATTTCTTTTAATGTATGTCTAAGAGACACGTTGAAATTTTAAATCATATATTGATATATACTATTATGTGATATTTATATAGTACCCTGTAAGAAAGTGAAAGAATTCTCGATGTCGATCATCAATCATGATACTCTTAGACATGTATATGCATTTCATCTCATCCACACAAGCAACTATGCAATCCTTACAGTATAATTTATAATTTTTACCTTTTAAATCGTACGTTAAAGAAGAATTAATTAAACTTGGGGAGCACATGCAACCACATCAAACCAAATAAATACACATACTTCCTACATTCTAATTAATTGTGTATATTTGATTAAAATAACACTCATATATTCAACAAATTTATTGGAATGATAGAATGGAGGAAGTACAATAAAAAAAAATTATCGACTGATTAGGAAATTGTTTTTAATTAAGGTTTTGGACCCTATTCTAGTTGTTTTTAAGTGACATAAAATGCCCTTTTAGGTTTGGTTATGGAATAATTTTTTATTTGTTTTATAAACCGAGAGATGCCTTGATTTCTGGAGGAGGTATGGGATCAAACAAATAGCCTGACGCACACTTTCTTAGGTTTGTTTCCTGACAAATCTATCTTTTTTTTTTTTTTTTTATTAGGAAAGAAAATTATGTTGATCCTCTCAAGTAGGACCAACATATCTCATCATTTCGGATAAGGGAGGAGAGTGAAAGCCAATGACTTTCGACCCACCTCGAAGGAGGGCATAAATGCTCCAAATTGGCCATAAAATCGGCTACTTTATTGGCCTCGTGAAAACATGGAGTAAAATTCACTTCCGTGAAAGAAGAAAGTTCGACTCTAATATCATCGATTAAAGAAGAAATTTCCCTATCTATATGGATAGTATTTGACCCAAGTCTTAAGATAGACCAATTTTGGTACCAACTTATGACCCGTTTTAATTAGGACTCTTGAATCGGGGCTTACTTCTAGGTGGATGAAATAAAATTCTGATACCAACTTTTCTCTTACAAAAACACAACTGCACAAAACAAGCTACAAGGTCAGGAATAACTTCTGCCAAAATGGTATCTAAACTCGTCAATAAATAAAGGGCGAAGTTAGTTCCGTAAACAACGAGGTTGTAACTACCTTAACTAACATTCACCTCAAATACACGCACACAATTATCAGCTCCACAGGAAGCCAGCTGCACATTACGGCAATCTTCTACCTTCTCGAAGTTTCTCCAGGCTAAACGCTGCACGGTAGACGCGTGGCACATGAATGAATCTAATCGAGAAGCGAGGTTAGCTGTGAACTCTGGAACCGTCTCACAGCCGTCTTTGTATCTAGCCGAAAGGTGCCACAGTTCTATGAGCCCATTTTCCATTCCGACTGCTAGTAGACCAAGTTTGGATTGCCTGTCTACACCGAGCCAGGACAAGGCGGTGACACTACTAGAGAATGGTGGCAAGGTCAAGAGTAGTTTTACTGAAGATTCATTCTCAACACCCCATATCTTGACCGTTTTGTCTCTTGAACCGGTGGCAAACTCATGTCCGAAAGGATTCCAAGAACATGCCCATATAATTCTTTTGTGGGCCTCTTGCCTGGCCACAAGCTCGTAATTGATTTCCTCTGTGCCTGATCGATCACCATTGCAGCGTAAACAATTAGTGTCTTGAAAGATGGTGTGATATAAATATAATGTGAGACAA
Organism: Silene coronaria; assembly: GCA_028566215.1. Lineage (NCBI taxonomy): Eukaryota > Viridiplantae > Streptophyta > Magnoliopsida > Caryophyllales > Caryophyllaceae > Silene > Silene coronaria. Next base: position 11,994 of record JAOWBH010168159.1, read on the forward strand.
CAGATTTTTTATAAACCCCCACCCACATACCCAATAACCTAATAGCTCAGCGAATAAATAGATACCCCATTTGATTACTGTATTTGGCTGGTCTCCGACTCATCGTGGATGAAGAGCATTCACGGCCAAAATTTTCGAAAATTTGAGAAACAGGCTGAGGGTCAGTTAATGTTCTTACAGAAACTTAAGAGCAGAGATTTTGCCGCTTTAAAGCACCACAATTTATGATCATGAATCCAACCATTACTTTTTATTCAACTTGTCAACTTTTATTATGCAAGTTTGAAGACATATACACAAGCTGAAATCTGGTATACTGTCACTTTAAATTCTCAAAAGCTGACTTGAGGACTTTCAGCAACTCGCACGCGCACTTAAAAGATAAAATAGGCTAAGCCATAAGCGAGCGTAACTGCGAAACACAGTCTTAATCAAGGCTCGCTGATTTAACATAGGTTTATATGGATGACGGTGAGACATTTTTTCACATCCTTCTAAATTTTTCCACTTTCGGGAAACTTAACCTTAGTTTGGATTTTGGAAAGAGTACCAGGGCAGGAATCAGAGAACTTCCAGCCCTGGAGTGCAAAATCAAGTGCCGTGCAAACAATTCAAACAGACCAGTTTACCTTTTCTTTTAATGGAGAAAACAGAGAACTGTCGGTCCCTGGAGACAGACAAAAGTAAATTGTCGTCATGTGAAAATTCCATGTGGGTCACGGTCAAGTTGTGAGACTGCAAACGACCAACCGCCTTCCATGATCCAACTTGCCACAGCCATATCTCTGCAACTGAGAGTGTCTGAGCCTGCAAAGTAGTACCTTGTAAGAACTCAGAAGTTACACCCCGTCTAACACCTACAAGTCTACAACAACATTGTTCTGGTGCCTCGAATGCTCAAGCTTGTGCAGGGTGGATGCACATATCATATTAAACTGAGATATCTAATACTCTATGCATTCAAGACCTTACCCCTATGTTGAAAAATATAAGGTAATAACCACAGAAATCAGAAATAGAGCTTTCCACTGTGGCCGGGCCAATAAAAATCCATTAAATAGTAGACGAGTTATTTGAAGCTTACTAGATTTACAAATTTTTTGCCCATCAGCACATGGGAAAGCATGATGGGTTCTTAAATTTAGGTTGTCTAAATTATTACGTTTCCCTCCTCAATTCTGTTGTCTGATCTATCTTTAGACCACTATCTCTGCTTTTTTAACCCCACTCACACACCAAAAAAAAAAAAAGAAAAAAAGATCCAGCATTGCCGAAAAAAGATCCCTCAAATTTAGCATTTGAATGAAGCCAAAATGGCAACACTTGTTAACAAGTGAGCATATGACGTCTCCTGCACTCCAAATAAGATTAGAGATCTTTCAAGAGTTACAGATTTAAGCGGATAGCGGAATCTTAGATTTAACACTAAGAAAATCCATAGCAAGCACAAAGTACACATAACTCTCTTTCTACGTCATGAAGTTGCCTCGATAGCATATGGATGATGTTAGACCTAAGCTTTCAAAGGATGTGCCTTGAAAACAAGAATAGATAAACATGATACTTCATACATACCTTACATGAGGAAGCAACAAGCTTCCCTTCATGATCACAGCATAAAGAGAACAATTCATTTCCATGACCGTATAGTTTGTGAGACTCTGGCCATAATGTGTGCCATGCCAGTTGGTCCTCTATAGGAGGTTCAGTAAATGTAACTGGTATTGCTTCAGGAACTGTTTCAAGGGTGTCGACCACTTCACTGCCAGATCTCTCTGGAGTCTCTTGTGCAGCTTCACATGAAACATTGAACATCAAAAGTTTAGAACACTTGAAAATCCCCAGCAACAGAAATTACACCAATCCCCAACCCTAAATGTAACAAAGCTAATGTAAGTGTTAGTTTTAAAGCGCGAGGAGACAATGTCCCATGGCAACGAGGCTTAAGACGCGCGCCTTTTGCACACAAAATTGTATTTCAAGATGAAATTTTGTGCTACACCACCGTTTTTTGGATTTTAAAGAGGCACTAAGATGCAAACAAAAAAACAATAAAGCTTGGTATAATGGGAGCAAATGCAAGGGTATAGAGACAAACTACAAGAGAATATATATAATTGCATACAAGTGCGCCACATTAACTGTGCCTTATGCAAAGGCCTACCTAAGACGACCAACGAGACTCGGTGAGACTTGTGGGACAGTATTTTAAACGAAGATATAAGTAGGCTAGCAGAACTGTTACGCAGGAAGGGGGGGGGGGGGAATACCGTGGACATAAATAGGTTTTTGTGATAAACCAAGAGCAGACATATTTGCTCCTAAGATTAGAACATCCTGTTGAATGTCTTCCTGGACGTCAGATTCGGCAGAAACAGCACAACTCAATGTCTTCAAGAAAGACAATGGAGCTTCAAACACTCTAGCAACTTTCTCATCCGCCCCACTCACAAACCGATAGTTACCCTTCCCTTGAATAAGTGTCACACAATTCATATCATGACCATGAACTTGAGGGCGAGCAATTTCATGCCAAGAGTTCTCATCTGCAGTATGATTCAACCATGGAGCGAAAACTCGAGTTGTCTGCAATACCAAAATTTCAAATGTAACTCTATACTCCTATTACAAAGTGGACCAATAGAGTATGACAGAAATCACCATTAGTTTACCGTGATGACTGCAGATAAAACAACAATAACGAATATCTAATGGAACTATATGTCGTAGAAAAGAAATACTCCACCCTTCCTTCTATGTTCTTCCCATTCCATTTTGCGGTCTCCAACACCACACTTAGACTGTTTTTTTCTCCATTTATATGCTACATTTTTTTTGTCAAAAATATTATTTTGTGAAAGACTATTGAATAAAAAATATGAATGTTTTTGTTTCAATTATCAAACTTTTATGTTTTTCAATATATTTATGGTCAATGTTTCTAACTTTGACCCCAAAATATGAAACGGGAAGAACATAAAACGGAGGGAGTATATCACAGAAGAAAACTGTTGAATTACATTCTGTTTTGGATCTCTTGTAAGCTTTTCCCATTCAAGACACATGTTTTAAAGGCAAGTCCTATAGTTACATGCACCACTTTAGTAAGAAAGAAGAATATTACCTGGTCATGACTTACAGATAGCAAGAACTTTCCTGATCTAGCCCAAGAGATATCAGATACAGATGCATAGTGCCCAGAAGGGACTCTTTGAGGCTGCCAGTTGGCAGAATCAACGCCAACATCTTTCCAAAGATGGAAAGATCCACCATACCCATGTGCTAGAATTGCATCCCCATTCGGACTCCAGTGCCCACCATAAAACCCTAAAGCACAATGGCTAAGTTCCCCAACAGTGACAACATTCATCCAGATACCAGAAGTTCTCTCTGGTTGCCAAATCATCATTGTCTTGTCCATGGACGCCGATAAAATGCTTTGTGGCTGTATGTAACCTGTCCTCTCTGGCGACGTCATTGATGGTGGCTGCCATTGAACTGAATACACCCAATCTTCATGTCCAATTAGGAGTGACTCCAGAGATATCTGATAGGATGATGTGCCCGCAACAAGTACAGGACCTTCAATATATGATGCCAGGCCTATGACACCTTTCCTTTTGGAACTGTCCACTGTTTCACACGGAACTAATTTCCATATGCGTATGGTTTTGTCCTGTGACGAACTCACTAGTAGTAAGGTGTTTCTTTTATCGTTCATCTCAACGGGCAAAGAGAAGTCCAGATTCCGTATCCAATCTGAATGCCCTTTAAGTTCACACGAACGAATAAACTGCACCCAACCAATGTCAACCAAAAATGAGAAATACTATCCTCATATCCACATCAAAAAGAAGCTTAAAAAAATGAAATGGATAGCTCTGCTATATATACCTTCCCTGTCCTTTCTCCACAGTACAAATGAACCTTGTTATCCAAACCTCCCATAGCCAAGACCACATTCCCAGTATTACCAGGTAACTCTGCTAAGGCAAGTGAAACCATTGTTTTTGAACCAATTAGGAGAGCTTCAAGATGTGATAATTTACAGTTGCCTGGAAAAAGCAAAGCAATCAAAAGGAAAAAGTTAATCTCTGCGCAGAAGAGAGCGCAAGAATAACAGGCAAGTATTAAAAAAAAAAAAAAAAAAAAAGAAGAAGAAGAAGCAGTTAAAGGTAATAATTAGGTCCACTTATGGCATATTCATGAATCACTCAAAAATCGAAATAAAAAAGTCATACAGTACAGAAGAGCACAAATAGACAGATGAAGCAGTAATAGAGACGGCACATCAAGCAGTAATAGAGACGGCACATCTATGAGTTCCATGACATGATGGTGTTTCTAGTTGCTAGAGCTCACATTTCTTCATAACATCTGAGACATTCATAAGTCTACGTAGAAAACTGTGCTCTGCCAACCAAATCTACGTAGAATACAGATGCCGTAATCCAATCTTGTTAATAAGTAGAATCAGATGCCAAAATCTATCTATGTAGAATACATATGCCATTATCCAAAGATAGTGAGGTTAAGAGACCGTTTTCATCAAAATAGTCAGATCAACAGAGTAAGGTTAATCAGCAGCCTCGGTCTCTGAACTTAAATGGACTAGCAAATGTATTTAAATCCTTCAGAAAACGCTTCAGTACTAGCCTAATCGAATCTTAATCTCCGGAATACATTTGTTAGAGAAGAATATTAATCGCAGATTTCTTTCCTAGTAACTTGGACCTCGTTGGGATGACAGGATTTGGAGGGAAAGGGAGGGGAGGAAAAGGGAGAGGGGCGGCAGAGGCCAACTCCTATGTTCGTCAGTAAGTTGGGCTAGAGGGAAGTGGAGGGAAAGATATGGAAGGACAATAGTCCCTACACTCATAACACTCCAATCCAACTTTTGAATCCCGGACTACACTACATGCTACAATACCCCTCATTCCCATCCCCTATTTTTCACATTTATTTATTGTTTGCAGCTTCAGTGGTTCAGCCTCACATCCCAGTTATTCCCAGCCCACGAGACTTTAGTATCATTGGAGACCTCTTCTGAGATGTTATTTGTCGATCAAATAGCTCACAGGCAGGAGCCCCAAAAATTTATTCGATACTCTGTAGTCTACGCCAACGGTTTGACAAAAGCAGTGGGCCGTTAGAGGCTTAACTCATAAGTATACTGGTAGATATTGTCTTGAGCTAAACATATACTCCTAAACAATTAAAACAGAAAATGTGTGGTAATAAATCAGATCCTTCATGTCGCAAGCCTGGTAATAAATCAGATCCTTCATGTCGCAAGCCTTACCTGATTGGCCTAGCTAGATGAACAAATGGGAGACAGAAAAAAGGAGGTAATAATTAACATACTACTAGCACAGTGAGATGAGGCTGATGAACCATTATGTATTTGCTTTTGCAAGTTTAAATCAGATAAACTTCTGACTATATAACAGTGAACCTATTTTAATGTTAATCTAGAAGAATCTTCTTATCCAGCATGGATATTGGATAACATATCAACCTGGTATTAACATTCATGACCTGAGCCTATAACTATTGCAGAAAACATTGTCCAATGAATACTCCGAAAATCTAAGATTGGTTACACATCTAACTTACCTCCAGCAGCTAGTGGAAGAATGATTTCCCAGATGTTAACAGTACCATCAGATGAAGTAGATGCAAAAAGTGCTTCATTTGTGGAAAGCATAATTCCAGAGATGCAGGTTACGCCATTCTTGTGTTTTTCAGGAACAGTCAAAACATGCCTCCACTATAATCACATATAAGATGGAACCAGAGTCAATAGAGTGGTCCAAATTAATTGATACGTAGATTACGTAGAATGGTGCAGGATAACAGATCAACCCTTGAATAACTCTAAGTAGACTTGCAAAGAGCATTCCGCTCCTACTCACCCAGCCACCAGAAAACCCACTACATACAACTGGATAAATCAAGAATCGTACTTCACTATCACACATGTTGGCAACATTACTACAAAGCAATAGAGGTCAGAAAAAGTACCTTTTTCTCTCCTAGAGAGTACTCCCACAGCATGATCACGCCATCGGCATCCCCAGAAAGTAAATAATGAAGCTGCAACTCCTGAGCTGCATCAATCATAACAATTACTTACAGCATAACTAAGACAACTAAGTGTACAACAACATCATTATTCCAGTGACTCAAGGTCTCGAGTATATTATAAGGTAACCGGAGTTGAATGTAATTCTTTACCCCTATACTAGCTTCATAGAGCGACTGTTTCCACGTGACCTACAATGAAGTTGCGTCGAGAATTGCATTGAAAGACTCCTAATTTATTACTAAAAAACACCACCAAATCAGTAAGCCATTTTGCTTTACTTCATCGTAAACCATGGCCAAAAACATAACCAAACATAAGACAACTTGTTTTTCACCAAAAATATATTTGAATCAGTATACTAATTAGACAAAATACTCCTAAACATCATTAACTAGTCAATAGTTTACGTCTACTTTACTATTGAGAGGGACGGAGGAAGAGCGAGAAAGAACCTCGAAATGCAAATTTGGAGTTAGGAAGCCAGTAAGTAAAATTAACAGCAGCCTTATGACCAGGAAGAGTGGTCAAAATCTGAGCTTTCTGCAATCAAAAAACAGAAATCAATGATGACCCATTACATGAAACGGGGTAATACCGCTAACGAAGAATATTAAAGGTAAACAAATGCTTGAGACGGAGGAAGGAAGAGTTAATACAAGAGGGCAGAAAATGGCGACAGCATTATGAGCACCAAAGGAGACAAGATTAGAAGCGCCCCATGAAACGTTGTTGACGATTCTATTGCAACCTGCTGCTATGAACAATCTCTCTACTTCAACCATGGCTGCTATGCTACTGGCTTCCCCACAAGTTCTTTACAGTAATTTGACACACGGGAAGAGGGTCAGTTCTCAGTTGGAAGTGCTGTGCAACGGGGGTTTGCGGCGGGTTTTCTTTTGCTTATTTTCTTTCGTTGAATCGGCTCGACCATGGGGACATGAACACGGCTACACCGGACTTGGGACGAAATTAGAACGGATCTAAGGTTATTTGATGATATCGAGTTTCGATACAATTCTCATTTGCGGTGACATATAGTAATATGTCGTCGTTTCATTTTCCTATAATACTCCCCTCCAAGTTCCTATTATCTTTCCTTTTCTTTTGGGCACAAAAAATATGAAAGGGAAAGAAAGAAGGAATAAAGTATTGTAAAAAATAAGAAAGGTACAAAAAAAAGTAATAAGATATTATAAGTGGTAAAGTTTATAGGAGAGAAAAAATAATAAAGAATGAATAATGAATAAAGTAGTGGGTGTTGTTGATTTTTTAGGTGAGAGAAATTAATAAAAAAATGAATAAAACTTACCAAAAAAGGAAAGAGTGAAGATAATCAAACTTGTGTGAAAAAGTAAAGAGGGAAGATAATAAGAAATTGGAGGAAGTATTAGGTATCACTAGAGGTGGATAC
>JAOWBH010168160.1:0-10802 GCA_028566215.1 Silene coronaria
AGAAAGTCTTGCTTGCGACGGGTCGCGGGTTGCGACGGATACCTTGTGAGAGGAAATGGGTTGAGGGGACAAAGGAGAGTCCCCCATGTGCTTCCCCACTCAAGGCAAATGGGTTATTTGTGGGGGGATATGGTATCCGTCACAAATAAGTGACGGATACCTTCCGCCACAAATAAGAATTTGTGATTAACTAGATAGCTAATTTAATTTTAGTTTCATAAGGATACAACATATAAAACGTAACTTGAGTCGATTTGTATATTGTTGTTTAAAATCTTTTTAAAAGCCAAAAATAGGAAAATGCTTATATGGAACGGGCAAAACAAAGATTGAAATTGTTAAACGATAATAGACCCGTGTTTTTTTTGCAAATTTTAGGACCGATCAAATAAACATAAGTCTTAGGAGTATTAAATGTAATGGCTGTTAGATAATTAAAGAACATTGGGCCCAAGACATTAAGTGTGTGCAACACACTACTTGAAATGTTAACACTTTTTGTTGGCCCAAAGCACATAACAAATACCATTGAGCCAATTTAGGACACAACTTCTTCTTTTTGCCAGGGTGGGTCGGGCCTAGGACCGGCAAAGGGAAGATTCGCCACTGCTTATATTATACAAATCTTTCTGGAAGGAGATCACCTTCTATTAAGAAGTCGAGCTTCTCTGTTCGTAATCGATCCCAGTTCGGTTGAGGGTTCCTTCAATCAGCCATTTCACGGATTTTTCAGGGATGTTTTTATTAGTTATTTTATTTAGCTTTCTTATTTTTTGGGTTTTTATTTACGTCTCATTATCAATCAGTTTGTGTCGCCTATTGTAATCATCATTCAAGTTTGCATGCATCATCTTATAGTTAATCAACTCAGTGCATGTTAAATCATACAGAACTTAGCGGTTTAGTACTTTGCGTTTAGTTATATCATCATATTTGTATTTTAGTCGTACTTCTAATTTCCAGTTGTTGTGACTGGTTCTTTTGTTTTTTGATTTTATTATTTGTTTGATTTAGGATGAGTAATTGGACGCATCCCAAATATGCGGAAGCTATAGGCTCTGACACAAATACGATATCACAATATAAGGATTTCTGGACGAAATGTGTTCTTTGTTTTTATGTCGATTATAGACTGATAAATGCAGGGAGAATATCTCAACTCAACTCCGATAGATGGGGTTTAAAGGGGCAAGTGAATATTTCTCAGATGCAAGACTTATATGTTTTTCATTGTTCCAATCCGCTCGATCATCGAGATATCTTGGATAAGAGTGTGGCCTCATTCGATGGGGGCTTTAATGGTGTTTGAAAATTGGGAACCTAACTCTGTACCAAGGGATGTTCGCTTTTCCTATGCTTGGCTGTGGATGAGAGTTTGTGGCCTCCCATTTGAATATATTAATAAGCATATGGCATTCGTAATTGGAAAAATGATGGGCGAAGAAGTTTCTGTTGAAGAATTAGATAATGTTCCACAACGAGATTATATAAGAATGAGGGTTAAAGTTGGCTTGTCTGACCCTTTTTGTCCTGGGTTTTTTTCTAGTGCTTAAGGATGAGAAGCTTGTTTGGGTACAATTTAAGTATGAAAGGTTGTTCAAATATTGCGTCAGGTGTAAGAGGGATTGGGCATAAAGTTCAGGGGTGTCAGGACTTAAGAAAAAAACAAATTTTTTTTTGGGAAAATGTAAGTTTCATTGATAATTAAAGTTCACCCTTACAATTTTGTATTTACATCATCACCCCATGCCTATTCCTTCATTAACTCATACAAATATATTGCGCCCAATCATTCACTCTCCCTATTTTTGAGCGTACTCTCTTACATTTTAATCTCAATACTGTATCATTTTTACACTTCTGGCCGGTTAAAGTGGGTATGTGCACCACTCCATCTATTCTGCTTCTGTTCCTGCTGATCCCAATCAGGTATATCAAGCCCATCATCACAGCAACAATCACTTTCTTCTGCAATAGCGAATTAGTTCTGAACTGCAACCACCATTCAATTACATTCTGTTTAGGAATAGATACCCTTCATAGGAGTATGACATCTAATGCTAAAGGCACACTTGAAGAACAAATGTTCTACAGATTCATCTGCATCTCCAGACAAATAACAGACATTTGATTGGATAATACCCATTCTCATCATTATATCCATTGTGAATAATCTCTTATGAGCCATCGGTCAAGCAGTAAAAATGTGTCGAGGAATGCTTATATTATTATTGTACCAGGGGTACCAAGGTGCATCAGGTCCATCATCAACTAGCCAAGAATAACTAGTTTTGATTGTATAGTGTTCAAGCCCTTGGGAGAACATATGTTGATTGACAATCTCTTTTACCCAGCAAATTTTCTTCCAAGCCCAGCTTGCTCCCTGACCAGGCATATAATCTTCCCAATTCTGGTTCTTTATATACACTGAGTGTACCCATGTGACCCATAGAAGATCAGTTTTGTATTTAATCCACCAAGCATACTTGGCCACTGCAACAATGCTCCACCAGTATAGTTTTTTCATGCCCAATCCCCCTTTCTTTTTTGGTTTGCACACTTGGTCCCAAGAAACCAAATAAGGGCTATCTTTGCTGTCATTGCCATGCCACATGAATTTCCTACACATAGCTTCATTCTTGTTAATCACAGTTTTTGGCAATATAAAAATCCGAGCCCAGTAGTTATGAAGAGTGCCAAGAACAGACTTAATTAGGACCACTCTCCCAGCATAAGAGAGTTTTTTAGACCCCAAACCTCTAATTTTGTTGGGAATTTTATCAATGAGGCATTGACAATTCTCCACGCTTAATCTCTTTGATGTGATATTCACCCCAAGATATTTAAAAGGAACTTTGCCTCTCTGCATCTCAGAGATTCTCTCCAACATCTGCATGGTAGTTTCATCCACACCATTACTAAACAAGTTAGACTTCCCCTGATTAATACACAATCCAGAAGCCTGGGAGAATGTTTGAAAAGCTCTCAATAACAGCATCACAGACTGTCTATCCCCTCTACTGAACATGATTAGGTCATCAGCAAAACATAGGTCGCTTAAATTAACCCTTTTAAAAAACGAATGAAACCTGAACTCTTTCCTCATTTGAACCCATTTTAGGATTCTACTTAGATACTTCATACAAATGATAAAAAATTAGTGAAGATAAGGGGTCACCTTGTCTTAGCCCTTTTCTGCCTTGAAAAAAACCAAACACATTGCCATTTAGTGAAATGGAATAGGTTGGAGAATTCACACACTGCATCAAAATCTTCACTGTTTGTGCAGGGAACCCTAAAGCAACCATCATCTCCTGAATAAAAGCCCATTCAACAGAGTAATAAGATTTTTGTAGGTCAATTTTCATCATAATTCTGGGAGAGCAAGCTTTTCTTTTGTACATTTTGATCAAATCTTGGGCAATCAAAATATTCCCCATTTTGTCTCTACCTTTCACAAAGGCACTCTGGGAATGACTAATGATGTCAGGTAAAATGCCACTCAACCTAGTGCATAAAACCTTTGCCACACACTTATAGATTGTGTTGCAGCAGGCAATTGGCCTAAATTGTAAAACATTCTCTGGGACTTTAACTTTTGGAACTAAAGTAATGATAGTAAAATTGCATTCCTTAAGTAGATTTCCAGAATCAATCACATTCTTAACAACATTAATCACATCTTTCCCTACAATCCCCCATGCATCTTTAAAAAACTGACTACTATACCCATTAGGGCCAGGAGCCTTGTTTCCAGGGATAGAAAACATTGCCTTTTTAACTTCTTCATCAGTTATTGGAGCAATCAGGGCCTGCTTGTGTTCAATAGTGAGACAGTTTCCAGCCCTAACAATCTCAACATTAATAGACTGAACATCCTTAAATGTACCTAAGAGCATTGTATAATAATCATCAAAAGCCTGCTGAATGTCACTTTGTTTTGTGCAACTATTACCATTCATGTCATTAACCTGATACACCTTGTTTCTCATCCTCCTATGTTTGATACTGGTATGATAAAATGCAGTGTTCTCATCTCCTTCACTCATCCATTTCTCCTTAGATTTCTAAAGCAGATATTGGTCTCTTGCAGCCTTCAGCAAAATCAGCACCTTAGCACAAGCATTCTCAGCAGCTTGCCAATCCATATTGTGAGGGTTTTGAGCCACCATCTCCTGAAACTTTTTGAGGGAGAGTTCAGTAACCTTAGTGATATTCTCAATGTCACTAAAGTTACTTGTATTTAATCTTTTGAGCCCCTACTTTTGCACCTTAAGTTTCTTGACCACCCTAAACATAAGTGTACCCTGAATGTGAGTACTTCATCCCTTATTAACCACCTCTTTAAACTCCTCCACCAGAGACTACATGTTGAAATATTTAAATGGGCTCCCTTTTCTATCCTTCTCATCTTGAAATTTAACCAAGAATGGGCAATGGTCAAATAAACCTTCAGGCAAGAAATGAGCATAGCTCTCAGGGAACTCATTCAACCAATCATCATTCACAAGTACTCTATCAATTTTACTATAAACCTTGGGGTCATTCACATGCTTGTTATTCCATGTAAAGAATGGTCCAATAGTCTTAAGCTCAACCAAGCTACACTGAACAACCATTTGTCTCATGGGCAAAATATCATTCCAAGAAACAGGAGCTCCTTCAATCCTTTCATTTAGATTTATCAAACTGTTAAAATCTCCACAGACCATCCAAGCAGCACTTATTCCCATACTAATTTGGTATAAATTGTCCTATAGGCACTCCATTTCTTTGTCAACATTGAATCCATACACTACTGTAAACTAGAACTGACAGTGTTTTAATTTGTCAAAAACCTTAGCATGTATAAATTGAGATGTGATGCATCTCACATCCACCACATATTGCTCTGTTTGCCACACCAACCAGATTCTCCCACCTTTATGTTTACTACTATTCGTGCAGATCGACCAGTCTTCACAGACATTATTTTTAACCTTAGTCCAATTAATAGTCCTAACTTTTGTTTCAATTAAACCAAACAGTCCTACATTATTCTAATTAAGAAACTATTTTATTTCATTTTGCTTATTCTTACTATTCATACCCCTAATGTTCCAAAACCCAATGCTACCCATTTTCAAGTTGTAATTTCTTTAGTCCCCTCTTTCTAGCACTCACACTTCTTGAGATAGACATATTTAGAGCATCCATGAAAGTGATACCCCTAGGAGTATACTATCTACTATCAGGGATCTCCTGTCTCATCATCCTAGACAATATTCTTCTTGGTAGTGAGGGCCCCTCATCCTTCTCATGTTGCACCACTACTGGAATAACCACATGACTATATATAGGCTAAGCCAAGGAGGTTCCCACCTGCTGATGTACTTGTGTTGTACTAGGAGTCTTTTTAGGTTCAGGTCTCTTAGATGGTTGCTATTGAGGTTGCTTCATAATTGGTGGTTTAGGTTTCCATACCTTTTGAACAGGTCTCTTCCACTCACCCTTCCTGCAATGCTCAGTTTCATGACCCATTCCCTTACACTTATCACACTGCAAGGGTAGCCAATCATATTCAACCCTCACCTTCTGTGAGCCACCTAATTTATCCAAAAACATTAGTTGCTTAGGATATACTTGCCCAATTTGAACTTCAATAAGTACTCTAGCATATCCAAAGAAACTACACTTAGCAGTAGCATCATCACATTTGAGAAACACCCCTACTTCCTCACTAATCTTCCTTAAGCTCGTTTGTCCCCAGAATTTTACCTCTAAACCATTAAGTTTCATCCATATAGGTACCTTCTGAACATCATGTTTAATCAGCTCAACCTCTAGACACCATTCTTTAATGATTATAGGTTTATTATAAAAAAGGAGATGCCTATTTTTAAGAACATATTGTTGTTGCGCCTTAGTTTTAAATCGAACCATGAAAATCCCATTCGGTAAGAAAGACACCTTATCCACCCCATTATTAGGTCATACCCTTTTGATAAAACCAGTCACCACATTACTAGGGGGATTAGCACCCAGAATATAACAAAACACTGCAGTTGACCAATAGAGTATCTCACCTTCCACATCGTATTTTGACAGTTGTAGAATCGGACGTGTCTGAGTATCATCCTGATTGTTCTCAATTTCGTCCTCAACATCTTCTTCTTCATCAATAGGATCCAATTCCGCATCAAACAGTAATTAAGAAAAAACATTGATGTCAGTATTAATAAAAAATTAGAAAAGGTTGCTAAAAGAGGGTTTGTAATCTCTCAGGTAGGGTCTAATCACACCATGTTTCACCTGAATTTATGTGCTGGTCCATCTGGTGTGAAATTCTATACTTCTAGAACTAGACAGAGTTTCAAAAGTGACCGGGTTCTAGAGTATGATCTCCACTATAAGGCCAAGGATTCAAAGCAAAACCACAAGAGGGGAGTGTGTATTAGACTTGGAATGATGTTTAGGAAAGGAGAACAACCTTTCTCAAGTCTGTTGGTTGTAAATAAGCATAAACAACAAAGAGATCAAAAGTTAATCGTGCATCTGAATCACAATACAATGAGTAATCCCCAGAAGGAAGGTTTGCTCGATAGCGACCAAGGCCAGTCCTTTATTAATGATGTTCAGGTTACTCATTTTCCAATTTATAATCATTTAATGGGAATTAATGGAAGTATAAGAGAAGAAGACAACGGGAGATATTTTAATCAACAGCGCCTCCAGCTCCTATTTTTTTTTTTTTTTTTACTTTTACTTGGGATATTACTTGTCGAGGTTACTCTGAAGACTCTTTGCTCATTGATGTGGCGAATGACCAGAATGCTTCTAATCTAATGTTGAACTTAATGATATTAGTTCCTTGATGAAAGATCATGCACTACATTCCACTCTTATGAATATAGATAGATTGGGGATGCTTCTTCTAATAATATTCAAGATTTGTCTAGTGAATACAATTCTCAACCTAATATTCAATCTGATCATCAAAATTTCTTCTCTCCTAAAGAGGGTGTTACTATTGCTAATAAGGTTCACACGAAGTGTCTTTCTGATAATGGTATATTCTATATCTCTAACTATGCTTCCGTGCTTGTCGATGGACCTGAGATGGAAGCAATTATCTCTAATTTTAAAGTTGGAGTTATGAGGAAAGTTATTTCTGACTCGAAGATTGTTAATATTCCTGGCATTGCATTATCAAATTTGAATTAAGCAAAGGAATTCATGGATGGAGTGAATAAGAGAGTTTGTAAGAGAACAATTGATTACGTTTTTTATATGCGAGTTGTATTTTCAAATTCTTCATCGCTTGAGGGTCATACTACTACTAGTACTAATACTACTATGACTAATAACCGTAGTGCTTTATTCGGAGAGGGTCTGACTTTTGCTGCTGCTACAACTACTACCACTACTGCTGCTGATAGCTTTAATGCTTCACTTGAAGGTACTGGTATGATTTATACTAATTCTAATATTGATGGTATGATTGACGGGGGATCTCAATCTATTATGACTACTAATTATGATAAGGATGTAATGGATATGACTCATTCGGGAACATTTATTCCACTAACTAAGGATGATGGTACTAATCGTATTATAGCTTCTCAACCTGTCTTGAAATATCATACTGAAATTGGGTGTGTAGGTAACGACCTTGTTCCTTTAGTTCCCAATCTAAATACTGGCAAAAATAAGCGAGAATATAGTGATGATTGTGGGTGTCCAATTATTTATCATACGCTCCCAATGGAGGATGCACAGAATGACTATTATAGGTGAGTTTTCACTGGATTATTCTACTTCTAATTCTGAAATTTCTCCCACTCATGTCCTTTGTAGATTTGATTCTTTAGAAGTTTCTATTCTTGTGGATGTGGTAAACTCTCTGTCTGAATTGGAAATGAATGTCACTATTGTTAAAAACTTGATGGAACCCATGGAATTCATTCTCTCCCTAATTTAAGTTCTATCCATAATCTCTCTATGGAATTTGAGTTTGCAGCTGGCCCTTTTGCCCCTACTCTTGCTATTACGTCTCTGGAACATAATATTAATTTGGAAAACAATGGTTCTCAGGCTCCTGTCTGTAAGGAGGAGATGGGTAATAATAATATGGATGTGTTAAATATGTGGCTGCCTTGTAAGCCTTGTAAGGAGGAGATGGGTAATAATAATTCGGAAGGTAGTCTCCCTGAGTATCTTGAGGTTTATGAGTCCAAGAAAGGTGGAGGTTTCTACGTGAGTAATGATTATGATGTTAATGAAGGACGAAAGAGAAGGGTTGTTTTGGATCCAAGGTTGGGTTGTATTCCTAATCACTGTTTGAATTCTAAATAGGAAGCCGTGGATCTCATCAATTCTACTGCAAAACGTGGACGATTTTCAGAGATTGACAATTGTGGTCCTGATATTGGTTTTTGTTCTACAGTAAATGCTACTGGTTATTCTCATTTGGGTATGGTGATTATCACTACTGACTCGTGTCCTGCTGATTCTGCTGGATTTCATGTACAATTTCCTGAGGGAGTCTTTTCTGTCTCTCTGGTGTCTTTGGATGTTAATAGATTTGCGGAAGTTGACCTAAATCAACTTCCTCCTTACCAATGAAGGTTCTTTGTTAGAATTGTAGGGTTTTAAATAATTCGCTTGCCCCTACAATTCCTAAAGTTAGAGTGATCCTATCATCTAGTTATCTCGATTTTATTTTTCTTATGGAAACTAAGTGTAACACCCCCACTTACCAATGAGCCTTTAGCAAGGCCTTCCCTAGCAACTAAGGCTGCCACAGCCTCGGTTACCCAAGGTAGTACATATCATAGGGACCATAAAAGAACATTATTAAATGAAATAGTTTAAAAGTTACAATATCCGAAATCCAAATGAAAGACAACAATAAATTCTGAGTTTAACTGCGGAAGCTAAAATGTAACAAAACAAAGACTCAGCGGAAGCTACTAGTGAAACAGCTAGGTGATCCCCATCCTCGTCCTATGCTTAGCATCAAGCATAATCACCTGCTAATGACACTACTCACCATTTGCCACAACATCGAATGGATCACAACAGATCAAAGAAAAAATAAGGCCAACAAGTCAGTAATGCGCAACAAGAAGCAATAACCACAACGTAACAAGTCAACAATATCATCACAACCATCTCCACACTCCAACATCGCAACCAACACCGTGAGTTACCCATCGCAACAGGTAACCCACGCCGCCAGTAGGGGACTGCAGCCAATCCTCACCAAATTCCCGCTCAACGCACGAGCGAACCCAGTTCCTTAATGTACACATCCCCCTCGTGATGGGTGTTGCGCGGGGCAAATAATAGGTGTGAGACCGTCTCCCAACAATCCCACAAACAACTTCACAATATCCACTATCCACAACATCAACCACCATCATCACAATACAATCAACAGCACATCGCAGCAAATTAATAATCATAACAACAATAGCAATAACTGAGTAGGGAAACCGTACCTCGAAAGCAATAGCAAATCCAAATCACAAGCAAGCAACTATAATCTTTCATCTACAAAGTCGTCACCTAAGACAATTATAATTTATATTACTATCACAATCACCAATCTCATAATCCCTAATCTTAACTGATCTCGTGTTAAGAGTTCCACCAAAACGCAGTATAAAAGAAATGACGAATACTTACAACGAGTGGAAGTGTGCACAAGGGAAATTCGACGATCGAGCGAAGAGAAATGCGATTAGAGTGATTAGGAGGATGATTAGAGAGGAAATGATGTTTTAAAAATGATTATCGACGAAATGATTCATTATATATTCATCCCCTAATTACCCTAATCTAACCGCTCGGTTTCCGTAAAATTAAATGGCACTCAGTCGAGTACCTGAAGCACTCAACCGAGTAAAGCCTACTCGGTCGAGTACCTCGCGTACTAGGCCGAGTGTGCACACTCCATAATGATCAGAATATCCGACACAACAACCTCTCGGTCGAGTACGACGCACTCGACCGAGTGTACCTATCTGTAATACTCCGCATCTTTATTGCTGTGCACTCGACCGAGTAAGATAGGACACTCGACCGAGTGGCCCGACACTAGACCGAGTGCCTTGATCGAGTGACCTTGGGGCAGACCTCCTGATTTTTCTTCCACTCGGCCGAGTGAGTTGTTACACTCGGCCGAGTAAGGGTGGCACTCGACCGAGTGCCACGGGCACTCGACCGAGTGCCACGGGCACTCGATCGAGTGCTCAGCCTTTCAGATCTGTTTTGCGCGTATGGGATGGTGTTATTGAGTCTTGGTATATAGGCTCACTTCTTTCTATTTTTCCTTCATTTATTAAATCCTAAACCTCTCTCTATCTCCCCCCACCCCCTCTCTAAAAACTCTCCTAAACACATTTCTTGGATTTCTAAGCCTGGGGTTGAAGATGGTTCATCTTTTATTCCTTCCTTTCACCTTGTAAGTGTAGATGTACTCTTTTGTAACACCCCACCAACTAAAGAGCCTTCGGTAAGACCTTCTCTAGCAAATGTAGTGCCACAGCCTCGGTTTCCCGAGGTAATGCATATCAAATCAACTATCAAAGAACAATTTATTAAATAATAGTTTAAGCGATTACAACAAAATCAATTCCAAAAAAACCGAACGAAAGAATAAATATTAAATGTCTAATGACTTAGCGGAAGATACAAATCATGACTCGTGACCATATCGATGCACCCCATGCTAGCTCAAATGAAGTCACCTGCCATGAACTGCTGACCATTCGCTAACACGAATGGATCACAGCGATCAAGTGTTAGTACTACAACAC
>JAOWBH010168170.1:0-10801 GCA_028566215.1 Silene coronaria
ATCCCTTGTATATTTTATTCGTACTATTTATTTATTTTATAAATATAGTAATTAGGTTAAACAGTTTTCAAACGTTTCAGTGAACTCCGCGGCCGTACCTCGAAATTTAAAAAAATTACGTATTTTCCGCTGCTAATTATGCATTTATTCTTTTGTATAATTGCGGGGGTTCACAACTAACATATTATATTGCCCTTTCTTTTTTACAATGGTTTGGCCAACATTGCCACCGTTGCGGTATCTTTTACGAATAGATACAACGATAGTGGCAACCAGGTTACTAGTAGACTTAAAACTGGTGGAGAAAACAACACTTCTTTTTTCTTATCAAATGCAGCTTGACATTCGTCATCCTACATAACGTGTTCTTCGACCTATAATTTATAAAACATCGGTTCACATATCATCGTCAGTTTCGCGACAAATCGGCTTATGTATTGTATTCTTCCCAAGAAACCTCGTATTTTTTTTTGGTCTCGGGTTGGAGCATTTCCATGATGGCGTTAATATTTAATAGGTTAACTTCGATGTCACGTTGGCTAACGACGTAACCCAAAATTTTGCCAGTGGTGACCCCAAAAGCACATTTTTGGGGAATCAATCTTATGTTGTATTTTCGGAACCTTTCGAAGAATTTTCGTAGTGCGCCAAAATGACCACTACGTTCCTTTGATTTCACGATCATGTCGTCGACATATACCTCTAATTATTTGTCCATTATGTCCTTAAGCAACGACGTTGTTGTTCTTTGGTATGTTGCCTCGACATTTATCAATCCAAAAGGCATCACTGTTTAATAATAAGTTTCCTATTATAATAGCAGCGAAAGAGGGTGAAGGAATTAAAATGGGGGTTGTGTCTAGAGATAAGTCGTTGAAACGCTGAGGAAAAAAGAGAATGGAAGGAGTATTTTTTGTTACTTTTTAATGATATTCTACGTTTGTGTTTTTCGTTTAATTATGTTCTTTGTTTGCACTTAAGTCGTTTTAACAATTATATTGCACATGTTCTAGCTCATTTAGGTTCGAGAATAGTTGGCAGGTTGGTTTTGGTGGAGGTTTTACCACGGGATGCCAATAGTGCTGTACACTTTGATTTATCGTTATTATACTAATGCCTTCGGTCTTACCTTTCAAAAAAAGATATTTTTTTAATTAATTTAAAGGAAGAGAGCCAGGGGAAATTTTATAAGAGAAATCATGAATATGATGGGTATTTGGACGTTTAATGTAACTGAGAATAACATACAAACTTTATATCAATTAAAAGATATTATTAGTCAATAAATATGTATTAATTATACCTATTATTTCTCTATTTCGATTGGTCTACACAATATTAATTTTGTAATACTCCACTTAACCGAAGAAATTATTCGGGTGGGGTAGCCCCTTGAATAGGTCCAATGATAGGCTTTAAATGACTAGTGCTTAAAGGGATTCGAAGTACTACTCATATTAACAAAGTGCACGTTCTTTTTTTGTTATCCATGCGAAAGAACCCCACGGTTAAGCACGCTTGGGTGGGAATAATCTTAGGATAGGCGACCTCTTGAGAAGGTTTCTGGGATGCGCATGAGTGAGGACAAAATGCGCTAGAAAGGACTCGTGTTGATCTATGGGACATGTACACAGCCTGGCGAACTACCGTGAGTGACCGCTCCCGAGCCTATGTTTGGGCCGGGGTGTTACAACTTAAGGAAAAAAAGTTGCAAAACATAAAAGTTGTTTTTTTAAATTGGTGAAAATTTATTGAACAATAAACGAGAATGTGTGTATAGGGAAGAAAAATATCTGTCACAAGATACTGGCGGATCGAATATCACCCACACAGGTACATAAGACAAAAATCAGAGTGTTTAAAGAGTTACAAATTAAATGACTTGTCATTATCCACGCATGTGTGCTTTATTTGACAAGTCACAAGATTGTGACAGAAATCGTCGACCACAAACGAGAAGTTGTGTTTATTGAAATAATATTTGTGCCCCCTTATAAAAAATGTGCCATTATCCTAACTCATATGTCCAACTGTATTAATCCACTGAACCGATGAAGACGTTATTATTCGGGTGTGGTACTTCCTTGAAAGAGATCTATTAATTGACATAAATGACTATTGCTTAAAGGGAATGAAAATACTATTGAGACCAACAAAGTACACTTTCTTTTTTGGTTATCCATGCAAAAGAACTCCACAATTAATCTTGCTAGGTTGGGAGTAGTCTTAGGATGGGTGACCTCCTTGGAAGATTCCCGGCATACGCATGTATGAGAACAAAATGCGCTGGAAAAGACCCGTGTTGTTCTGTGCGCCATGTTCCGCTATCGTGAGTGATCACTCCCGAACCAAGTTTTGTTCGAGGTGTTACAAGTGGTATCATAGAAATCATGCGACCGTGTGGTAAGCATGTCGTCGGGAGTATCGGGTCATCCACTAGCAGTGAAGGATTCTGGGCTTGGCTTGGCAACGATCAGATGTTGTCGGGCGCAGTGGGGATGTTATGTTCTTCAATTAGGGGTGTCTAATACTCCACACCGAAGACGTTATTCGGGTGGGGTACTCTCTTATAGAGGTCCATTGATAGGCTTAAATGATTAGTGCTTAAAGGAATTGGAAATACTAATCATATCAAGAAAGTGGACTTTCATTTTATTATGGTTATCCATGCAAAATAACTCCGCAGTTAAGTGTGCTTGGTTGGGAGTAGTCTTAGAATGGGTGAACTCATGGGAAGGTTCCGTGTTGATTTGTGGGCCATGTACACAGCGTGACAAGCTGCTGTGAGTGACCGCTTTTGACCAAAGGATTGGGCCATGATTTTACACCAACACCACTTTAACGCCACCAATGTACAAAATTACTCTCCCACTAAACTCATGAGACTCGATTTGTAACACCCGCGCTTTTCAAATATTAAATAATCGCTTGTATTTAGATTAATTATATTTTAAAGTTATTTTCATAAAAATATAGTTTTAGATGTAGAATAATATTAGTGGTGACTATTTGACCATTTAATTAGTTTAGATCGGTTTCACAGTCTTTCCGACTCATTTTTGAGTTGTTTTGGGCTTAAGCTTGTGTTGGGCCTATTTCTTCCTACTCCTTTCTCTTCACAACTCAAACCCTCACTTCAACCCCTTCATCTTCCTCCTCCAAAAATCTGATTTTTCCTTTTTCCTAAACCCACCTTTGAAACCCCAATCTCCATAACCTTCAAAACTCCGTAGCTCCTTCATCTCTTCACTAAATCAAGTGAGTCTTGCTCCATTCTTTCTCTTATCTTATTCTCCATATTTCTAAGTAAGAGAGGTGATCTTTTGTTGATAATTCTTAGAACCCATCTTTCTAGGGTTTGACAAAAATAACTCTTTTCTTTGAATTATGCTTTTAGGGAGAGACTTGGACGACCCGGAGGCGAACTTTTATAAGATTCATGATTCATTGGAAGATTGAAGAGCTAGAAGGTAACGGTGATAGGTTACTCGACATTCAAGTTAATTTTATGTGTTTTACATGTTATTTAGTTCATATGTTCCTTGAATAATTATGTATTTTAAGTTGTGTTAGTAAACTTTCACATGTTTAAGTGGAGGAATGGCATAAATGACTTAACATCTTTGTTTGAGTGACGGAAAGACCGTCTTTCACATGAAGTATGATGCATAAAATACTTGTTGAGATGTTTTGGAGCGATAAACTCGGAATTCATATGTTTAGAAACGATCCATAGATGTTTTGGGTGAAAACCGTGCGTTTGGACTCCCAGCCGGTGGCCGACAGCCGGACCCACCACCGGCTGGGAGGTCCTTGTTGTTTACTACTAAATTCGAAATACTTGGAATCTCAGCCGGCGGCTGGTCACACCACCGGCTAGGAGGATCCTGTTGTTTTAAAAAGAAATGTTTTAGAATGAGATTCTCAGCCGGTGGGCCGACAGCCGGTTCCTCTCCCAGCTGGGAGGATCGGGTCATTTGAATGAAAATTGGTCTTTGGCTGAGATGCCCAGCCGGAAGCCGATTCCACCACCGCCTGGGAGGCTCCTGTCTCCTTGTTTTACTCTGTCTTATATCAAATGATGTATAATTCATTTATGTTTTTTAGTATGTTGTTTGGTACTTAGTATTAACCCTTATGAGTTGGATACCTGTGAGTCGTGTCTCGGACATGCTTTAAAAGTAGCCTCTGAGCCGGAAACTTGTGATTAGTGTCTTGGACATGCTTTAAAGGTAGCCTCTGAGTCAGATTCTTGTGAGTCGTGTCTTGAACATGCTTTAAAGGTAGCCTCTGAGTCGAATACTTCTGTTATGTGTTTTGGACATGCTTTAAATGTAACCTCTGAGCCTGACACATTGGTGTCGTACGTTGGACATGCTTTAAAGGTAACCTCGGAGCCAAGTACTTGTATTTAATTGCATAAGTCATGGTCATGGTTGTTGAGAGTCGTTGGTTACATGTATGATTTGGATTCTATATACTTCTGTATCTTGGGTTATGCTTTTGTATATGCTTATCCATAAGCTTATGCCCCTTATTCATATTGTTCACTTCATGTTATCCACATGCTATGCTTTATCTTGTTTCCTATTACGTTCACTTTGATGTAATGTGGCTGGGAGAACCTTGAGTTCCTACCCACTAATTGTGGCGTTTATGGTTTCATGAATGACAGGTACAAGTTGGTAGCGAATGTCAATCTTAGTCGACTTTTACCTTACGATTATCTTAGACTCATATTTTATGACTTGTATTTGTGGGATATCTTTTCCCCCTTGATAGCCAGACTTCTTATTTCAGTTTTAGACTCGTGTTATGCTATCGTTGAACCCTGGTTATGATACCTTGCGTCATTTTATTAAAAAGTTTTCAAAACTCATGTATTTCCGCTACATGTTTCATGCTTTATTTATCGTATTTGCGTGAGGGTATCATATGATTAATTGCATATATGCCTATTTTTACTCAAAATAAAATAAAGGGAGAACAAAATAAGGTAATGATAATCTAAATACAAGGTAAGAAACCTTCACAAAATGATATATTAAGATACATTGTTGATCTTTATTAGGGTTTTGTATTAAGTAAAATCAATTAATATTCTTTTATATCAATACAACAACAAAGATTACGATTGCAAACAGGTTTATGTTTATTGCAGTCTTCGGCGCAAGCTTCTATGGTGCAACCGGGCATTGGCTAGCAATAAAGAAGGTGTGGAGGTTCAACCGCGGAAACTTCAGCCATAATGCTCTTTGTTTATAGCAATACAAGTAACAAATTAGGTATTATTTTAGAAATTTTTTTCCCCAAAAGTACCTAACGTTTTCTGTAAAATCCTAATATCTTAAGAGAGAGTAGTTGTCTATATAATTTCATTCATCCAAAAATTGATGGTTTTTTGGTGGTAAAAAATTGATGGTAAAATATCCAGAATAATTAAGAAAATAATCCCATTCAACTAGGAAACCAGTAGCATAGCTTATATCACCAACGTGAAAAACGGAGTCCACTTTGCATGATGCTACTTCATCTGTTAATGCGGCTGCTATAAGGTCGCCGTGTTAGTTAATCAAAAATATTTGGGGAACCATTGATGTTTTTAAAAGTATAAAAGAACCATGTATAAACCTTAAAAATATAGGGTACTATATAAAAAACCCAAATTTAAATCTCTATACTTACAATTTTAGTGAACAAAAGTATAGAATTTACAAAACCGTACTACATAGAGAATCGTTTAAAAAACTACAAAAATCGAAACATATCTTGTATTGCATAAAAAAAAATATATGAAAAAAGTGTCTAGGGTACTAGAAAAAAGCCTATATACCTAGTTATGTAAAGCGGTTTTATATCAAGAGCTTGTTTGGTTCACCAAGGAAAGATGAACTTCCTTCAAAGTTAAATTCTTATGAATTGCAAAAATGTTATTTGATTGCCATGGGGGAAATAAACTCATGTGGGAAGTTGTACTTACCAAAAGGGGGTTCGTAAATGATTTTCTCCATTATGGAAATAAAGTTCCGTGGGCAGTTCTAATTCCCATGAAATGGGCAACCAAACAAGATCACATTTTATCAATTCACGGGAAGTTCTACTTCTCATGATTTAAGAGGGCAACCAAAAATCTCATGTGACCAGAAGCAACTTACCAGTAAAATTATGCTTAGTCAATAGTTCCAATATAATATGATGAATACTCATTTTACCAGATACTTACCAACAAAAATTACATATTAAGCGATGTAACATTTTGTAATAATACTTACCAGAAGAAAAAAATATCAGTAGGACCAAAAGAGGAAGCCAAAGCACCTTTCCAACCATATTAAAAAGGAAAAAATGTTAAATATGATCTCGCTTAAGACAGAAATAAAGAGGATAGTTATAGCTCTTTCACAATGACAACTATTTTTTGTGTATGTGTGTAGTATACCAAGGAGAAATTTGGGTATTTATACCACGATTACGCTTGTTACTTATCACAAAATATAATTTGTTTTTTAAAACATGAGATTTCATCGAATAATAAAATATATACTTTTAGAAATTTTAGATTTTATTACAATACTGTTTGAAGGTGAATTTCAATAAATCATCTAATTCTATTTGTTACTAAATTTGTGATAAAAAAGATCTTAAAATCCTTTGAATGTTTTTTGATGCAGGAAAAAAAATCCTAAATTCATTAAATGTGTTAATATATCGTACACCTCCACTCTATGAAGATAATAAAAGTAATACTATGTAAGTTTCATGGTTCATATTATTATACTTGCTTTAACACACTTAAAATACACTGGCTAAATAATTAATCTAATCATCTAAAATGGTAGATCTAATGACCTATACCATGTGGAATAATGATAATTCCTTACATACATCGGGTGTACTAGCTCATTGTACGACGAATCAAAAAGAAAATGAGAACACACTTGTTGGGCCTGATATTTCGCACCTCTATCAGGGATGAGTTCAACCTAGAAACACCAACCAAACTACATTTGACAAAGTAGCTCAAGCTTGGCACCACACATGAGAGAATATTTGTAGTCAAACGTAAGGTCAACGTTTGAGCAAGCCAAGACTTATTTGTACGTTGGATACTATCTATGTAACACTCTATTTACCCGAGTACCTTTAGTGGGCCTCCCAAGCGAACAGACATGTTACCATCTTGGTTTTCCGTGATAGTGTACATCAAATCGAACGAAAGAAAGGAATATAAGGTACAACTTAATACATATTACTATGATCATGCTAACTACTCGTGACTCCAATCTCATCCCAAACCCGTACATGATCCCAAGCATCCAAGCGTCCATACCTATCACCTGTTACACCAATCATTGACCGAAAATTATTAATGAATCACGACAGATAGTTAAAAAGGACAGACACCCAAGAAAGCACACGGTCAACCACATAGTTGAGTAGGGATTATCAATACATCAAGTAACACTTCAATATTACCAATATACACATTGCAAACAACCATACTTTCCAATTTCTCAAGCACGACAACCCACACAATGACTAAGACACAAGGGAACTGATGTGCTACCAATCACATGACATAAGACAAGCGTGCTACAAATCACACGACAACAAAACTAGTAGTTCTTATTGTAACACCCCTATTTAAAAAGAAGCCTTTAGCAAGACCTGCCCTAGCAAATAAGGGCATTACCATCTCGGTTTCCCGAGGTAACACATATCAAATAGGCCATAAACGAACATTTATTAAAGTTGTTTAAAGAATGTTATTAAAGTACAGTTATAACTCATTAACCTAAATTCCAAACTACAACTGAAATGGTAATGAAACTAAATGTTATGTCAACTAAACCAAAGCGGAAGCTACAATAGTGAAACTCTCATCGGGTGCCCAATCAACCCCGCAACGAGCTACAATCAACATCTGCTAGAATGCACTGCTCCTCATTTGTCGAAAATATCAAATGGATCACCACGGTTTTCAAAACAAACAAGGTCAGTATAACTATAAAATTAACCATAAGCGTAAAGGTAACATTAAAAACAATCGAACAACCATCCACATAAGATTAATTGTCTCACTCCACAACTCCCTCGTAACTGGTGTCCGAGCCGTAGCGCGGAACACAAACTGGCACTCATCGCAACAAGTAACCAACCCCTGCCGATGTCAAACAGCAACATTAAAATCAAATGCCCCACTCACGGCAACGAGTGTACCCAAATCATTAATGTACACAAGGAGCAATAAGAGGATGAAGCCAGTCTCCCGATATAACTTCATAATCATCTCTCAATACCATCGTCATCAATACCATCTAAACAACATCACAATAATAACAATAATAGTCAAATCATCGAACAAAATGGAATATTGACTCATAAGGAACCATATAACTAAACTGAGTGATTTGTAGCACACGAAAGACACTTGAAATGCTTCTCTACGAAGTCGTCACCTATGATACAATAAAGAATTACTACAAAGTATCCCCCATAAACAAATGTTAATAACAATATACCCTAAAACCCAGAATTAGGGTTTAGATTAAAATGACGATACGAAAGTAAAGATCGAGACTTACTACGCAATTAACATGATGATATGCTAAATCTTTGGATCGGAAGACCAAATACTTGATAAAGTTTGTAGAGAGTGATTAGGGAGGGTTCAGAAATGTTTAAATTTGTAAATGACGATTTAAGAACTGATAACACGATTATATACCTCCCGTAATCCCCTCAGCCTGAACCGCGTAAAAATAATCCCTCGACCAGCTACTCGGTCGGGTGGCTTAGCTCACTCGGCAAGCAACCCTTACCCTCTATAAGTGCCACACGTACTCAACCGAGTAACTACAAAACAGACTCTGACTCAATTTCTAATTCATACCCGGTCAAACACACTCGGTCAAGTACGACTCACACGTTCGAGTGTCCTCTCTCAGAAATAAAGAGTATTACAGTATTCCCCCATTAAAATGAAATTCATCCCGAAGTTCACTAAACTATCGCTGCATAAAAGACCAACTGCTCTCTACTGATACTAAAGATAATCACCCAAGTGACTAAAACCTCCAAAACTTATCTCTAAACATAATAATAACCGTTCCTACCCCATCCCCCTTAAAAATAAGGTTACAACATCTTAACCCAACATACTTGATCAAAGAGATATGGGTAGCGCTTCTTCAATGCATCCATCGGTTCCCACACTGTCTCTTCCACATTATGGTTAGACCATAACACTATGCTAAATAACGCCATCAACAATAGTCAGATAATGTAATTACTGTTTTTAAATAAAAACACGGAACCGTGATTTCAACGACGGTTGTTAAATATAGACAACGGCTGTATAAAACACGGGACCGTTCTAAAAAATAAATAACCGATCTAAACTACCTTTATCACAAATCAAGAACAGTTATATGTTAAGTATGTCTATGGTAACGAGTATACTTTTACGGAACTGTTTTTAAAAATTAAGAACGGTTATAAAAATATTGTGGTATTTAATTGAATGTCAAAATTTAACAAAGGTTTTAGTGGTATCAAAACCGTTGTTAAATATTAGATATGACAATGGTTCATTTTCGTTATCTTATTTAATTGAATTGCAAAATATAAATACGGTAATGTTGCGTACAAAATATAAACTCAACAAACTAACATGGCAAGCAGTCGAGGTCGATCCATTAGACGGTTGTGTGTTCAGGTTCTATCCTAATCAATGAAAGTGCCAGATTTAGCTCCTCATAATCTTCTTACTGCCCAACAAATGTGGAAAGATTAACATGAAACTAATGAAAAACTTCAAGTTTTCAATTACAAATTTCTTTAAAGACGATACGATGTGCTTTAGATCTCAAATTTTCAAGCTTATGTAGGGGTACACACCCCCCTAGGTTAAGGCGGAAAATTGGCTTCTAATTGCGCACAATTCAGATCCATAATGGCGTGCCCTCTAGAGGCTCCGCAGGCTGCGGAAGGACCCGTAGTGTAACACCCTGGCCCCTAGTCGGGTCGGGAGCGGTTACTCATGATAGTTCACCAGGCTTTGTACATGGCTCACAGATCAACACGGGTCCTTTATAGCGCATTTTTTCCTCACTCATGTGCATCTCGGGAACCTTTCCAGGAGGCCACCCATCCTAAGACAACTCCCAGCTAAACACGCTTAACTATGGAGTTCTTTTGTATTGGATGAGCATAAAAGAAAGTGCACTTTGTTGATATGAGTAATACTTATAATCCCTTTAGCACTAGTCATTTAAGCTTATCACTGGACCTCTTCAATTAACGTGGGTGTTACACGCAGGCTGCGGCCTGAACCGCAGGCTGCGGAATTGGTATGCCAAAACATCCCAGCTTCCTGCTCTCTTTTAGCTCTTTGCCTTGTCTTCTAGTCCACTTTCTTACAATATTCGGTCCATGACTTAATAACTTCGCTTGCTTTTGCTCCTACGTTAACTTCACCGACTCGTGGCTTGTGATTGACTTTCATTGACTTTCGTTGACTTAGACATGCCATGGTCATTAATTGTTGGTTTCTTTAAACC
Organism: Silene coronaria; assembly: GCA_028566215.1. Taxonomy (NCBI): domain Eukaryota; kingdom Viridiplantae; phylum Streptophyta; class Magnoliopsida; order Caryophyllales; family Caryophyllaceae; genus Silene; species Silene coronaria. Next base: position 10,563 of record JAOWBH010168170.1, read on the forward strand.
TCTAATTAGACTTTCTAATTAGTTTATAAATTAACTCATTAATAAAAGTTATATGGACCTAGTGCATGCATGACAAAATATATGAGATTAAGGAAGAAATCAAATTTCTTACATTGATAAAATGGAATAAATGGACACAAGATTAGTCACCTACTAATCTTGTTCTTGAGCTTAATAAAATTGGATGATCCTCCTCTAAGTGTTCAAATTAGAACACCTCCAATAAGTTGCACCCAAGA
>JAOWBH010168181.1:0-10799 GCA_028566215.1 Silene coronaria
GTTCAACTTCAGGTGAACAAGAATCAATTCGCAAATAAATTTGCCTTTCATAAAGACCGCTTTAAAATCAATTGCGGCTCATACAGCTGTGAACTTCTGGTCACTAGCATTTACATGTGGACTTCTGGCCACTTAAACTTATACATCCAATGAGTATAATATATTGATGAGACGGTGTTAAATTATTACACACCTTTAAAACTTTGAACTTCAAGTCAAAGTCATAATATGGACAAATTTGTTCAACTTTATAATATAAATCTTTTGAAACTTTAGGTCCAACATTATATGATATGTCCACTTTCTATGCTTGTATTTCACGTTTATGGAACAAAAATCAATTGAGAATATTTCTTTAATATCTCTGTGAGATATTGCTACTACATCACATACATAACAATATGATAACTTATTACAACAAAATATAGTCCAAAGGATAGGATAACACGCTAATTATCAAAATTACATTAAAGACAAAATTCATCCAAAAGGTTCGTTAAAGTGCTATTATCCAAAAACTTTTACAAGAAATAGTATAAATCATATGATTATGATACGCAAATTAAATTAACCTTTAAGGCTTCTATAGATATCAATGATTTTTATAAGCGGACTAAACAAAATCAATGTAGTAAACTCAAGTGCGTTTGACGTAAAACAAAATTAAAGAATAGTGACAATGTTTCATAGCGGCAAGATGAAATCATACAAGTAAAATTATATACGAGTATAGGGTAAATAATAGTATTAAGATGTACCTGGATAAGGGGTAAAATATAATAAGATCTGATACAAACCTCCAATTATCAGATCTATTTTTGCCCAGCCGGTTAGATTTCGTGCTGATAACGTGTTGTGAAATAAAGGGAAGAGAGAATTGTATAGAGAGAATATAAAGAGACATAACTGTATTTTTATTCCATTATAAAGGGTATATATACACATACAATGGGGGTGAAGTTTCCATAATATAACGTACCCTAGAATATTCTAAGATATGGACATCCATATAATAATATTTCATAACATAAGTATATTATTTGGTCTAATTATAAAGTTTTGGGCAGTTTATTTTGCTTTATTAAAAAGTTCTTTTTGAATAAAACAGTTTTATCTAAGATTAAGAACTAAGAAAAAATAGTGAAGTTAAAAAGTGTCAACCAAGATTCGAACCCACGACCTCCTATACCAAAACAACAACAAAACAAACAATTGTCATCTTTAACAAGTTTAACCAATGCTTAATTTACTATTGATAAATAAATATACATAGATCACTGTCATTACTCCAAGGCAGTCCGGGTCATAGCCCATCTAACCTAGAATATGTTTCATCATTGATAAAGGATGATCATATTTGTTCATCGATGATCTCAAGTGTCTTCATCAATATTCGACATTAAAGGAACAAACTTCTCCGTCATTTTTTTGCTAGGAAAGTGCTAGATTTTTTGTCAATTGATCTTATTTTATAAGTAAAATTCGTTGAATCGGTTTTATAGTAATAGAGTATGAAACATAATATGAAAAATTAGGCATTAAAGAGGAAGAAGCTATGAGTATGGAGTGGAGTAACATTTGGAAGATGAAGGTTTACATAGAATGAGTGATTAGTATATTGACTACTACATTGCCTTTTCGTATTTTATTTTTAATTCGTTTTTTATCTAGCGTATAATTGTACTCCGTTGCATGTCATTATTCTATTAGTTACTCAATGCCGTTTATATTATTGTGTGGATTCGTTTTTTTTATCTAGCATGTAATTGTATTCTACCATGTGCCTTTCTATTAGATACTCATTTAGCATTTCTATGTAATTGTATAGATAGATGATTAGTTTATATAGCTAGGGTGGGAAGAATAGTTGTGTTGGAGTAAATAAAGAAGAATATTCATTGTAAGAATTTAGGAAAAAATAAATAAGAAGTGGGGGTTGAATGTTCATCTTCACAAATAAGACTATACATCCAGATGTATATGAGCATGACACATCTATTACAAATCTAATTGAGCTTATATACAATTATTTTGAGATTTTAAAAATTTTGACTTATATTTTAACTTTTTAAGTGTTAAAATTGAAATCTAAATGAGTTTATATGTATTATTTTTTAGTTTTAATATAATATTATGAGTTATAAATTTTTATATATACACTCAAATTCTTTTTAATAAAACTCGAAAGATATACACATAAGCTATTTTTCCCTCTTTACATGGCCCACCTATATTTTTCCCTCTTTACCCCTCATTTTTCCACCTTTTCTTAAAGGGTTATTTAATGGGAATACTCTGAATTATTAGGATGTTGCTCAAAATATGTCAATACTCTTTTTTAACTATCAATAAACCCAACTATTACCCCCTTCACTTTTATTACAATATGGGGACCGGCTACCTGCTAAGCAGGTGAATACATTTTTAACTCGCCTTTGACCCCTCTTTTTCAATTCATTTCTCTATTAAACTATTAATCTCCCCCTTAATTTTTCACCTAATCACAAACCAAACCCAAATCATGAAACCTCTTCTTTAATTCCCTAATTCATTCAATTAATCAAAAAAATTACCAATTCTATAAACAAAAAAATGGCGTTAAAAACAAGGTCAATAAAAAGGGAAATGGATCCTCTCCATTTCCTTTCTCTCCATTTCCTCTCACAATCCCTTTAAATAATAATTTCTTCTTTCACCCCCATTTCTCTTTATTTTTATGCGTAAATTTAGAACCGTTAGAAGGCCATTGATAGGTACTTGCCTCTCCATTTCTTTTGAGGAAATGGAGAGAATCCGGCCCCCTGGGATACGACGTTGATCAAGCTTAAATCATTTACTCGTGTAGCTTGGCCTTACCCCCCAGCGATATCAAGTGATGATAAGACTGGAAAGGAAATGTTCTTACAACAACTATAAGCTCTACAAAATTTAACTAAATAGACTTTGGCTTTCAATTACGAAACTGTTACCTACAAAAATTAAATAAATAGTCAAAATCAAACACTTAGACCATAAACTTGCTTTGGCACTTGCTTTGGCGAGTTTGAGTAACACAAAATACTAACTTTTGAGACTTCTTAACACCAACTACTTCGTATTAGTTTAAAATCAATGACATATGTAAGGTTGTGTTTTAAGGAAATGAGAGTTTACGACTTGGGGGTTGCTGCTGCTCTCCACTGAAGCTCGACTTGTATCTGTCCATTCTTTGAGTCTATCAGGTTGTATTTCTCATTGATGCGTTTGTTGTTCACCACATCACTTAGACTTATATCAACATACCCCAATGATTCCTGCAAACCATAACTTTGTGTAAATTTTAACCACTATCCATGCAAGCAACCTTGGGTTACCGGATTCACTCAACCTTGGCAAACTTTGTTTTAGTTTGAGCTTATTCTATTCAGGCGTATCTTATTGATTGTTAATTTGCGCCTTTCATTAGGCTGGCAACTGTCATTAGTTTATGAATTTTTTCAAGACACAGAATTTTTTCAACATGCGAATCACAATAGTGAGAAATTGCTCAAACCACCAAGTCACCGAAGTGAAATGAGCAAAACATCAGGGTACCGACATGGAATCGACTCAAAGTCAGGGTAACAAAGAGGAAATATTCCTATTTTTAACCACAATGTTGGAACTTGGAAGTACCTTAGGATGCAGTAAGCCCATTCTTGAAGAGGTGCTGTATACTTCGACATGCAGCTTGTCACTAGTAGGGGGCTCGTCCAAAACAAAACTGAATTCTTCTTCCCATCTTGGATCTCTATTCTTCTTCACAGTCTATACCATCATACAGAAAAGCAGCACTTAAATCATTGTAGCGTATTATTCGCCAAATTTGTAGCTTTAAAAATCTCAAAAGAAATTTGATCATAAAGATCCACATGCCACCTAGCAGTATACTCAAGATAGAGAGAAAACAATAACAGATATTCAAAATGGCCAAAAATAAACTACGTACTATGTAACCAAGAGCAGTTTTGATGCTAACGTGTTTTCAACCAAGTCACAAATATCACTGCCTGATGGGTTGATGACCCATGTTACTGCGACATTTCGTATTACCTCACACAACCAATGTCCAGCCCTTGTCAGATGTATGAAACTTAGAAGCTCTATTTTACGTTAAAAAAAATTAAGTGAAATGACTGAGTCCCAACACTCAGACAAACACATTCTCAATTCTAGCCATGTTAAGATGGTTAACATAGTCGATGATATGTAGTTGAAAACAAATAGTTCACCCAGTAAACTAAGGGAGCTGGCAATCACACTGGAACCAGCTCCTTCTGTTTTGTGTCCACAAACAAACAAGTTGATGCAGAACCAACAGTGTAATACAAGTGGCTAGAGAAAAGGCGCACAGAGCAATGTTTCATCAGTTGCTTCAAACAAACTACCCATTAAAATTCATTTTTTTTAGTTACTGCCTGGTAAACAGCTTTGCTATCATAATAATTCAATAAAACAAAGCGAAGAAAATTGCAATAAACTACCTTGGTTTTCCTCTCCTCTCCTCTGAAAATAATACGAGCAGACGGATTTGTATGATGTTTTCCCTCTAAATCTTGACCTTCGTGCACAATCACAACAAGCACCCCTCCTCCAGCAGGTGTTCCTTCAGGAGCTTCTGCTATTGTATCTGAGAGATTTGCTCCAAGGTCATCATTTTCATTCGCTTTGTATGTCAACTCAACAACAATCTGGCCACGCGATTTCTCATTTTGGGGATCATTTGGATCCAGGGTTTTAAGAAGGTCGAGCGTAAACTGTTGCGGTTCATCAGGGGTAAGATCTTTCAAAGACACAGTATTCATGCCCATTTTGTCAGGTGACCCCACCTAGTATGCAGAATGAAGAAAGAAAACATTAGAAATTAGAAATGCAACATAGAACTGAACTCGATAGGCGATGAATCACTCGATATTTACCTGTTCCCAATCATAGACATTTAGTACTAAAGATTGAGTCTCTGGGTCTCTAACAGCAAAATGAAAATCTTCATTCCATTCAGGATTTAAGTTCTTGTGCTTCACAGACGTTTTCTTGGATGGAGCTTTATCATCAGTGAGCTTTAGTTTCACATAAGGGTCGGACCCACCCATAAGATCTTTCTTTCTTAGCTTCATGGCTTTTATAACTTTGACATTTAGAATGCCAACAGGCCTCCTCATAGCTCTGAAATTTGAAAGAACACAAGATTAGTACAGATCAATATAACACAACAGTATGACTTTATCTAAGACTAATACATACTTCTCCCATTCCAAATTTGTTGACCCGTTTGACTTTGATTGCCAAATAATGTCAATTTTAACCATGAAAATATGTGTAGATATATAAATTTGTCACGTTCTTTAAAAATTATTCCCATTATTATTTTTTAAAAATCATAACATAAGAAAATAGTCAGTTAATGTCACCACCATTTGACCTCCAAAGCCAACTGGGGACAAATATAAAGGGCGTGATGGGAGTACAGAAGATTGACGAAAAGGCTCATACTTTGCTGGATCCAGGATAGGCACTTCTAATGTACGTGGCCATAAATACATTTTAGCCACTTGTTCTTTGATTTGCTCCTGCCAAAAGACACAAATATGCAGAAATTATTTTCCAGGGAAATTAAATTCTAAGGAGTCTGCATGGTTTATGATTTTGACATTTTGTACAGCAAGTTTACCTTTATAACCTATGAGTCTCTAATGGAACTCAAATACATAATAGCAAATTAGCAACTACAGTCTACAGCTTCAATAATGTCTATTCATCTCGATACGTACGTTGATTTAATATTTTTATACAAGAATGAGGAGGAAAAAAATCAGGACTTCAGAAACAATGTACCTGGACAAACCTGTAGACACCCGGAATCGACATAAGATCAGCTCCTAAAAGCTTTAGCCCAAAGTCAACATGTGGCTGCAAGGCAAAAGATAAGTTACTACTTAAATGAGCGAACAAGGCTACAACAGCAAACAGAAAGAGCTGGTGAAAAAAACAGGTAAGGGTAAAGGGGAGACAAATGTGGGGTTAACATATCCTCGATCAAAGAAGTTAACATCAAGCGTCTCAAATTCTGTATTGAGTATGTGATACTCAATGATGGGCAGCAGTGGCTATACGGCCACAATACGTTGATAGAAAACTTTTAAAACCAATCACAACAAATGGAAGGAAACAAGAGCGAGAACTAGAGTCAGTTTGCCACAAACCTTCTCCATAAGGGAAACATATATTTTGGCAAAACATGGGAAACTTGGGACCAATGGCTTTAAAGTGATACGGGGAGAAGCAAACACTTGAAGATCCAACACCTGATAAAATTTCAAATACTTGCACTAGTCAGCTTTCACCAATAGTGAATATGAAGCACACTTTCCAGTTTCCACTTTTACAATATTGAAGTCAGTTTACCTGTGCAGTAGCTCTTAAACCAAATGCTTTCACGGCAACCATAATGTTAGGATTTGCAGCCCACTTCAGAGATGGCTCCATTATCAATTCTTTCTCATCTGTGACGTAAACTTTCATGCCTGCACGATCATGAGAGAAAAAAATAGGAATAAGAAGGGGTTAAACCATTGTCAATATCTGGCTCATTTAAAAAAATTACAAGACTATTGCAGAACATTATTGATTAAAACAGAAAAGGTGTACGCATTCAACATGGACAGTGGAACTAAAAGTAGGACATCGAATCATGTTCAAATGATATGTATGAGTCCCATTGAAGCTTCTATAGACGAACCTGCATGCTTAATCCATATAAACTAGCCAGCCTTCCTAATATTATAGCAACAAATTCTGTCATATAATTACAGAAGTGATGATGACCGTTGCCATAGCCCATATGCAAGACAAATAAACTTGGATGTCTTTTGAGTTACTAACTATAAGTAGTTTTATGTTTGCTTCTTCTGCAAGTTCTTAGCAGCAACAACTCATGATCTCATAGTGAGTCCAGACTCGGTAAACAGAAAATAACAATCTGTCTCTTAAATACACCCTCTATTAACACGGGGATGATTGTGCATAGCTACGCACAATAAGGTCTCAGGCACAGCAGGGAATCAAAGGTTCTGGGTGAGGCTGTTAGATTGAGTCAGAAACAAATAGATCTCAAGAATGAGGATGAAAAATACAGGATTATAATTCAAGGAGATAGTTCTTTAATTTCTTATGTCCCAAAAAATATCATCCACTACCAATCACAAAATAGCCAAGGAAACATGAGACACTGACCTTGAAAAGTTGGTGGTAGTGACCCCAATGTAAGCTTCTCAAATTCAACGGAATCAATTTTGTATTTTGGAATTTGTTCAGCAATAATAGGTGTTGCAATATCCTTCACAGTCTTGCATATTGCCTGCGTCAAGTGTACAATATAATAACGGATAACCTACTATTAGCCTATCTCAACAAAAAGCAACTGACATACAACAAATATTTAATCCAAAATCCAGAACAGTGAAAATACCTTGTCCAAAAAGGGCCACATTTTAGCAATAAATTTGTTCAGCCAATCCATCTATTTCAGAAGAAGGGGGTAGAAGAACCCTATCAGCCACAAGCCACTCGATGGCAAACAAAATGACAGACAACCATAAATACTTACACGGTCATAATCAGGGTTTTTAACCCAAAGGGGTATTTCAGCGAGCAGCTTCTCAAGCGTCTCTGCATCTTGCTCCACTAATGGCTTAATTTCAGGATCCTGAATGCCAACATACATGCCAATAATTGCATCAATAAAATATACTCCGCTGTCTTTCTACCAACATTTCAACCTATGCAGAGCAGGTACCAAAACTAGTAAATTTTGTTCCTTTAGGAATTTTGTTTCTGCTAATGGGATACCAATACTAGTAAATCCATAAAACGACATTGAGATTAAATACCTCCATTGATCTGATACTATTCAGTAATTACTACTCCTTAACAATAGTGACAGAGCATGCACTTTCTACTACAAATGACACTGAAGAAAGCACAGCAAGGAACTAATCCACCGACTAACAGAATGCAGATGGCAGTCTAGCAACACAATTCACTACTCATTAAGTAACCAAATGTTACTGCTTCTATGTCTAAAGCAGAAGCCAGCACAAAATCAAACCTTGCTCTAGCAATCTGTTGTAAAATCAAGAATAATACAGAACAAGACAGGACGAAGAGTACATACTCCTACATAGAACTGTTCTATAGCGAAAACACTGCAGAGTAATCAGGAGCAATAGAGAAGGTTTCAGGCACTCTCAGTGTTCTCTAACTTTGGAAAATAATACGGAAAGTGTCTTACCATGGCTATACGATAAACTACAAGAATGCCTAAACAAAGGAACATCCGACATTTAGACAGCAATCTGACATTTAGACAGCAAAGTGACCTTCTAATGGAAAGATCCTCAAAACGGGCATGTTCTGTCCATCACGATGACGACAAAATCATGATAATATGTCCACTTGAACAGTCCAATAACAACCACCGTCCTCATTTCAAATGAGGTCCAAACATTTCCAACATGCAAACATCACTTTATGGACTCCAATCAGTTGTAATTTGTAAAAACTGGTTGTCTCTAACCCCTGATACTAGCTATTCCCACAATGTCCTAAATTCAAAATAACCCACCATCCAATCTTCATCAAGGAAGTTCACAGCAGAAGGAAAAATCACAAATACGAATACGACAAGCACAAGCACAATTTTGAAGAGGTGAAACACGAGGCCTTCCCAGGAGGTCACCCATACTAATATTACTCTCGCTCAAGCATGCTTAATTACAGAATTCTAATGCATCCGGTGCATTAGTGTCGGAATGACCGCCTTACACACCACTACTCATTTTACACTAAGATTACAGACATAACTACCTCATCATAATCATAATCATAATCATAATCATAATCATAATCATAATCACAATCATATCATGCACAACCCTACAAACAAGGCAAAAAAACAACCAAAGAAAAAAACAAAAATTGATCAATCAATCAAATAAATTGGGACAAATTTGGCAATTACCTTAACATCTGAAGGCTGGAAAAAGATGAAAAGATAATAACCAACAGTGAGACCAATTGTAATTCCAATACCAAATCCCACAAACCCAAAAATAACACTGAAAATCTTCAAAATTGGACTAAACCAACCCATCATAGAACCCTAACTTAATCAAAAAAACTAACAAATACCCACAAATTTTCTCAAAAAACCCACTTCAAAATGACAAAACTTTGGATCAAAAAGTTAAGATTTAAAAAAAAAAACGGTTTATTTATTATGTAATAAAACAGAGTTAATTGTTATTACCAAGTATAATGGAGAATTAGTTATTTCTATATGAACGAGTAATTGAAAATTTGTGGGTGAAACGCTCGAATTTTAAGAGGGAATGACAAAGATTAGGCATAATTTAATTTAATTTAATTTGGTGTAATCGAGTTAAGTGTCATGTGATTATGATAAAAAGGTAACGTTGATGTAACGTGAGTGTAGGGATTTTGGTTAGGAAATATGGACAGTTTATTTTTATTTTTATTTTCATTTTTTGGTTGTAAAATTATGGAGCTTTTATTATAGAATAAATGTTGTGTGATTAATGTGAGAATGTTGTGTGATTAATGTGACATATACCTTCATACTTACTTAGGAAGTGGATTAAAATATGTATATTCGTTTTAAATTCAAAACAAAAAGAAGGTGTTCGTGAACTTTGCAGGTTTACTTGTTAAGTCGGGAATAGCTTGTTCTGATTGTTTTTTTGGTCCTAATTTGGTACATTGTTGGACTTTTTGGGATCTCTGACTTTTCACTACCATGCATTAGGGCTGATCAACCGGGCGGGTGGGTGGGTCGGGCTTGGGTTTGGGGGAGGGGGAGTCCCGAAATCGGCCCAATTCAAGATGAGGTCAGGCTGGTGCGAGCCGGGTAAAAGGGCGCCCGAGTAGCGGGCTTTGGGATGGGACGGTTCGGGCTTGGATTGGGAGCCCAGGACCGGCCCGAGAAGGAGGATGGGTCGGGCAATCAACTAACACACTTTTGTTATTATTGATGTAGTTATTACTATATTCAATATATTGCTTTAGTTTATGGTTTTACTACAAAATTAATGCATACATTTGATCAAATGAGTCAAATGTCAGGATTGTAGTTTTACAATTGCTAAAAAAAAAACGTCTAACTACTCTTATTTAGTCGAATAATATTTTGTTTATTGGTACAATCTAGCTAATTGATGAACACTTAGGCCTTATTTGGTTGTCCATTGGAATACAACTCCACTGGAGTATCAAATTCATGGGAATTAAGTTCCCGCATGAAATTTATGGGATTTTGGCAATTTCGTTTGGATGCTCATATAGGAATTAAATTTCACAGGAGTTTACAACTACCCAGAGGGATCAGGTCATTCAATTCCTCCATTATGGAGGAATTAGAAACTTCTTGGAATATTATATTCCTACACTTTGCCAAAAAATGAGCAACCAAACGAGCCTCTATGGAGTGAAACTATCGAATCGAACAAAAATGGCTCAAATTCGACAAACACTCACGGTTTTAAGCTCTCAATAGTCCCGATTTTTTTGAGGTTTTTTGGTTTAAATTGAACAAGAAATTAAAAGATGATATGTCTTAGGTTAGATCACGAAGCAGACCTAAGACTCGGAATCGTAATCCCAGATCACGAAGCAAGGATTAGAATTCCTCCCCAAAAAGCACTAAGCAAAGTTGGAGGGTTTTCCGCACTAAGCAAGAAGAAGATGGTTAGAAAACTCGGTTTTCA
>JAOWBH010168192.1:0-10799 GCA_028566215.1 Silene coronaria
GGTATGTTTGGTTACGAGGGCGTAACCTTATTCTTTTTAGGGGGTAGGAGATGATCGCATAGATTCTGAGCAGTTTTTGAGTACATTTTTATTACCATTTTTTGAAGTTTTGTGTCTAGAGTGTTGGACATTTTGGTCAGTAATGCGGCATTTTTGGGTGGTTGTGGTATATTGGTGTTCGTGGTATGGTCATGAGTGTGAACTTCGAGGACGAAGTTCGTTTTAAGGAGGAAAGACTGTAATACTTTGTATTTCTACGTTTTGGTACTCGGTCGAGTACCCTCTAGTCGACCGAGTAGGTGGTATGGGTGATGTTTCCCATTTTAGTGTCATTTCTCTCCTTTCTTTCATACATTTTGATTCTTCTTTGCGTACTTTTAGACCGCTTTGCTTGCCATTTTGCCCGTTTTTCAACTTTTACCTCCCTTGGCTTTGAATTGTAGGTGTCAAACGAAAGAGGAGGAAAAGCAACCCGAGTGAAGCGATAATCGGAATTAGGAAGCATGAAGGAAGGAAGGAAGAGGAGATGAACCTTGGATCGTGGCTTAGACTAGTCTTGGAAGGAAGAGTTCAAGTGGGATCCCATACTCTCCTACAACCGTCGGACTGTCAACCGTATGGGAACCCTCTCAAGCTCAAGACAAGATCAAAATGGAGAAAAATCTATTGCATCTCCCATACAGTCATAGGACCGTCGGACGGTGGACCGTATGGGGATCCTTCTCAGTCTAAGTCAAAGTCAAAAACTGAAGAAAAAACGTCAGTGGGGGCTGAGACGGTTGGTGGACCATCGGACGGTCGACCGTCTCCCACCCTCTTCTCCGCGTTTTGGCTCCCCTTGTAATTTGAGACCTAATTTGTGGAACACTATAAATACCCCATGTTAAGATATTTTGTACACACAACCCTAGATCTGAATATTTGCTTCTTTCATCTTAAGCTTTCCTTAATCATTTGTTAATCCTTCCTTAATTATTTCCTAATCTTTCCTTAATTTAGCTTAGAAATTGGTTATTACTTAGTTACTTGCTTAAGTTGTGGGTTGTATTTGAAGAATATGGAAGAATTTCTTCCTTTATTAATCCAAGATTGAAGCTTGGTATAATTTCCTTCTCATTATCATTTGTTATTGTTTTATCTTGAAGTTTAAGCGTTGTTTGATTGTTGTTTCATATTAGGAATTATGTTTGTTGTTATGTTCAAAATAGTTTCTTCATTTATCAATCTTTCTTTTGTTACCATGTGTCAGCAGTTTCATCTAAGGTTAGGGGGATCTTAAAGATACTTGGGGGATGATAATACATTGTTAACACTTGATGATTTGGTTGATTTGTATGCCTTTACTCTCATGCTTGGAAAGTTGTTTGAACGGAAGTTTAGGCCTTTTATCCTTGTATTAAGTTACCTTTTGAGCGAAAGCAAGAAGGAGTGACATCAAGTGACATGTTAGTGATTTGCTTGTGGTTAATGCATGTGAAAACTTGTTGACCATTTACTTAAGGTGACACCAAGACATTGGGATCGATCCCAGGCTTCGTTCTTCATCTAATTTTCTTCATCAATTTTGCATCTCCCCCTCCCTTCTCTAATTGAACCCATAACCCTTGCTTCATCTTAATTGTTAAAGCTTTTTTTTACCTATCTTATCTCCTTAGTTTATTTGCATTTCTATTCATTAGTTAGCATGTTAGTTGATATTAAACGTCCTACTCTTTGGATTGATTAAACTTAGACTTGAACTAGCTTTGTATATATCCACTCCATCTCTGTATTCGACCTCGATTACAACTTAATTGAGTTTACATATATTGTTTGAGAGGGTGCGACGACAAAACTCTCATCAAAATGGTGCCGTTCTCGGAGATGGTGTTAGGCTATGCATAGATAGTTATAGTCTTTAGCTTAGTCTTTACTAGTTTGTTTGTTTTGAGTAGTTGCTTGTTTCTTGTAGAGTGAGTGTGTTATTGCTAATCCCTAGCGCTCAAAAATCACTAGGAGTTAACGGTTTATTCAAGTGTATGCCTAGAGGATATGGTAACGCCTTTTTTTACGACTCCGACCCCGAGAGACTCTTCCGAGCTTGGAGGTCAAGGACATTGGCAAGAGTTAGAAATTCCACTTTGAGCACTATAGACCAAGCTAGCACCTCTACTCCGCCGCACCTTGAAACTACTACCCAAGAACCTACAAACACCATTGATCCAACCTTCATAAACCCATTTTCCAACAACTTGTCATCAAACACAAAACCACCAAAACCACCAAATATAATACCAACAATGACGTCTTTGAGAGACCATAACATCCCAAATCTCGACGACTCTTATTCACCGATTAACTTCGTCACCCGCTCAACTTGGGGTGATAGAACGAGATTGCTTTCATGGAAATGCCAATGAAGATGCTCATGCTCACTTGAGGAAATTCAAAAACAAGGTGGCTCTCATGAAAAAGAATGGAGTGCCTGAAAATACATTGCGCCTTATGCTCTTTCCGTTTACCTTAGCGGATAAGGCCGAGAGATGTTTGAGCAATCATGCGTCCAACACCTTTATTACATGGGATGGCCTTTCCAAAGTATTCCTAGAGAAATACTACCTATCCTCTAAGACGGCCATTGTAACACTCCCATTTATATATCCAGAAGCCTTTAGTAAGACATTCCTAGATAAATAAAACTATTACCATCTCGGAGTCCCGAGGCAGTGAATAACAAAGATAACAAACCAAAGTACTTTATTGAAATATATAACTAAATAATGGTCTTATCAACTGACTGAATAACTGAATTAATAATTACATACAAACTCGCAGCGGAATAAAATAAACTAAGTGATCCTAGACTCTAAGTCTGGTCCATGCCTCACGCCCAAATGCACCAGCCCAACTAAGCAAGTACCTGCTACTTAATCTGATCCCCAATTAATCGGAAATATTAATTGGATCGACGCAAAACGCCATTAATTAAAATTGACATCAATTTTATTTTTGACATAGACAAACACACGTCAACCAATGGTCAAGTAGGATAAATAACAACAACGATAATCAATAATATAATGTATGAATGTAATCGAAATGCTAATAAGCTCATGATCCCGAAACTCCCGTTCATCCCGCCAATCCCTGGCCCGGGGTATACAATGCAATCATCCCAGCACAAGGTTGAGGTATTCACCATCCCAGAGCGAATCTGAGGAATTCCAACGATATTTATATATCATGAAAATGCCGATAACATAACATCAACTAGAGTCCACGCAAGAGTACTCGCTAAATTACAATCTAAGAGTGGCTGATTATCTCCATGATCTGATAGGCACGCCTCACTACTTCTAATCTACTCCTAAACTAAGAGACTACGATATAAAGATAGACTAAGTTCTAGTTGTTTGTTGAGTGTTTGTTGTCTTTTGCGCTTGGACGAATGCCTTCTTATATAGGCAGTCTTCTTCTGAATATGTAACTACTTCTTAGTGGGGTGGAGGTTAAATAACCATTGAGTCTCTTATTTATTCCTTTGAGTGCTCGGATGAGCGTCCTTTATTTATGATGCATCATGTCTTCCTTGGGCTTTACTCTTCATTATATCCGGACTTATCTTGACATGACCCAATTACTTGCTCTTCAAATAATGTTCCAGCCCCACTTACCCTTTGAACTTGGGACTTAGTACCTTGACTAAATTATGTGCTAACAAATACCCCCGCCCTCCAGCGTTCATTGGTTGAATTTATGAAACCTTTGGACACTGAACTCTCTTCCAGGTAAGGAGCTTCTCTGTTCTTGGCTTATTGCACCAAAAATTCCAATTCTTAATCCAGAAATGCCATGCTTTGTAAACTACCAAATATTTTACCAGACCCTTCCATCCTAGCTTTGATAAAATCTAGAGAACCATGAAAGCTTCATTAGACCCCAACATAAACAAAGAATCTGAACGCCCTTCTATATCTTGTTCTGGCCTCAAATCATCTTCAACTGATTTTCGTTTGCGCGCTTCTTCAATAGCCGTTTTTTTTTTTCATAAACCATATCTTCTTGATTTCTCTGAAAAAATGTGTAAGTTCATTTTACACAATTGATGTGTATATATTGATAACCGTCAAACTAACCGGCTTTAGAATATAATGTACCGGAAACCGTGCCATACACAACGACCTTCCAGTTTCCTTCCATACGTTCTGTGTTTCTCATAAATACTTGTGATTGCTTTTTCAATCATCACATTTAATAGAGGAATTTTTCCATTTCGAAGATTCCTTTTGAGCAGATTTCCTGTCCTTTATTAAATAAGGATTTCTCCTCTTTTACGACGGAGTTCATCTATGTCTCCTTCTATTTTAAGAAGAAAATAAAACCCCTTTAAAGAAAAAGGGGTCTACTTATAAGATAGCAAGAACATGGTTAACTAATTTTATTAATAAATAACCTTTCGTGAAGTGCCGTGGAGTCCCTACAGGCTACAACGATAATCATTGCCTTTAGGCGCGGTTTATATGCCATGACTGGCACGTTTTCGACCCAAACAATCACGTAAGTGCTTTGCAGTTTTCTAAGAGTTGTGCAAGTGGGCAAGTGGGTTTCTTCCACCATTTTATTCAGTTTAAAACTAAACCAAATATGATCTCCTAAGTTTCTATATTAAAAACTTAAAAGACAGCGCTGGTTTAATATCCATCACCCTCATGTTTGTACTTATCTCATAATTTCTGCAGATTAGAGATAATTAATAACGTAATTAAGAATCTTACGCTCAGAGTAAACATTAACCTTTCTTAAATGAAAAAGGGTAATTTACATATATAATTACGCAAATGACAACTTATTATTGCCATTTTACAAAAAATTAATTTCAGTATAGCAAATATACTTCCCACATTGAATCCAAGAGATAACAAGCATTCGTAACACTTTGTCTTGCTAAGATGATATCCTCCGATTTAGAATTAGAAAAAAGATTTTGCCCATTTAATAGCTTAAAGGATTATACCCACAACTTTAGAAAATGGAGACTTCCCCATTCTTCCTAAAAATCCTATTCTTCCTGACCTTGAGGGTTCCATTCGAACTCAATCAGATCAATTTGTGTGCTTACATGATCGTACAACCCTCGTATCACCACTGATAACAAGCATGTGCTGCTTAACATCTCAGATGTTATAGGCTTTAGACCAAAATAAGCCGAGAGGACAGCACCACCAGGAGTTAATTTGACCCCCCATTGTTCCAGAGCTTGATATTCACCTTGATTCACGCATGAAGTATGGCTTTCACTCTTCATATTTTGCTCTAGAGACAAATCTTCAGTCTCCTAAACATGTTGATCCTAAGGGAAAAGGGTCCATTCAACCAACAGATTCTGATGAAACTGTGGATGAAACCCCTTTGTCAAGGAAGCGCAAAGGCCTCACATCTTCAAGGACTGATCCAACGAGAATCAAGATCCTAAGATCAACAACTGCAGAGACACATGCAACTTCATATCATGTAATTGAGATGTCTGATCATGACAAAGTTACCTCTCAACCCATCAATCTTTCAGATAGTGAACAAACGGCCGAATTTTTCTCAATATCTCCGGACCAAGATCAATAAGGTGAACCCTCAACTCAGGGCAACGCTGACCACGACCAAAGTACTCATACCTCGTAAGTAGGAGCAACAACAAGTGTTGTTGAAGTCTCAATGATCCACCATACAAAACAAATCCCTCAAGTTCAAGGATCATATATCGTTCAAGGACAGAATTTTGACTCCGCTAACCAATATAAACTGGTCAACGAAGAGAACGCTGGGTGTAGCTTAATGGTCTCTCAACCTTTAACTCAGAAGATTGCAACCCAGGAATCAGAGCAAATTGCTTCTGAGACCCAAAGCTTCCAGGTTGGTCTCCAGAAGAAATTCCTTCAAGGATTCTGAGGTCATGACTCCCTTACCCGATCATGATACCCCCCTAAGAGAACCTTTTCAAGGAGTTAACACCATTGACGTTGTCATGGCTTAAACAATCACCTATAGTAAATACTGCAGTGGATTCGCCCTCTTCCTTCCCAATTATAACAAAACTGGAATGTTTGGCTTTATTGCCAACCAATATAGAGCTTCTGCAGCAGACTTATGACTTGTGTCAAGCCTCAGCAGATTTATGACTTGTCTGTTCAAAATCTGTGTTATCATGTCCTCTCAGCATATGAAGCTCAATGTCAACATGAATGCCAAATTGAAGAACTTGACTGTAAGATTAAGGATGCCGAGAGGGTCCTCCAAGAAATGAAGGACCAGCGCCAAGCTCTGTCCAGCGGTTTGCTAAAACTTCCAACTTCTTTAGGCCAACCCGTTCACACGATCAAGGCCCAGATTAAAGATAGTCAGCAACAGGCCTCTTCTATTCAAGGACAACTGGCTGCTATGAAGAATTCATGGGATCTTTGTACTCGATCCCTTATATAATAAATTTCAGAATTTTTGGCCTTTATTTGCAAAGTCAAGCCTCGCAATGATCTTAATTAATCATTGTGATTCGCTCATGTTTCTCCAAAATTCTGGATATTGTATCTTGATAGTTTCTGCGTACTTTTCTCAAATAGTTGGGTGATAGAACTTCAACGATTTAATGTTTATATTCATGTTATATGTTAATCCTTCAAGAAATTGTAGGTTGTAGGCATTCCCTGACAAAACACTAGTAATTGCAAATGGCCCTTCCCATCTTGGCGTCCATTTACCATAAAAATTGTCTTTTTGACCCTCAGGCAATCTCATTTTCCAAACTAAATCCCTAGCCTGGAAAGATTTGGCCTTTACTTGTGCATTATATGATTTAGCAATTCTAACCTTATTTTTAACAAGGTTATTATTTAATGTTTGATCGTGCAAATGCTCAACATCCAAACTTGCTATACTCATAGATTCATTATACGAATCTAGGTCGAATTTTTTTTGATATAAAACGCGAGCAGTTAGGACATTAATTTCCGCAGGAATTATCGCATCATGACCATAAACTAATTGATACGGAATATACCCTATAGCCCCCCTTTTTTGAAGTTCTATAAGCCCACAACGTATCAAGTAATTTTTCATGCCATCGTCTAGGATGATCATCGATCATTTTCGAAATTCCAGCCTTAATCAATTTATTCGTTGATTCTGCCTGCTCATTTGCCTGAGCATAATATGGCATGGAATTAAGTAACTTAACTCCGTAATGGCTTGTAAACTCCTTAAGTATACTGGCGCTTGGTCAACCGTGATACTCTCAGGTATTCCAAAGCGAATAAAAACAAACTCATTTAAGAAATCCACCAAATCTTGTATTTTGACAGTTTTAAAAGGTTTGGCCTCTACCCATTTAGTAAAGTAATCTGTAATGACCACCATATAACGGTGACCGACAGACGACGATGGATTAATTTCTCCAATCATATTCATGGCCCAGCCACGAAACGGACGTGGCTTAATAATAGGTTTCAGGCAATGAGTAGGAACCCTAATTAGATTACCATAACGCTGGCAAAGCTTACAACCTTTTGCAAAGGTTATGTAATTTTCTAAAATAGAGGGCCAAAAATACTCGTGGCGATGAATGAGCCAACGCATCTTTGGACCAGACTGATGAGCGCCGCAAATTCTATTGTGCACTTCAGCCATTACTAATAACGCATCATCGGCGCTTAGGCATTTCAATAATATACCTTGGGGATCCTTCTTATAAAGGATGTCATCTATCAAGAAATACCCGAAAGCTTGCTTTCAAAGTTTCGGATTAACCCCTTTATGAGATGGACTTTTTAAAACATTTCTAATGTCATCTCGCCAATCTAATAGCTTCTCGAGAATGTCTATTTTGCAGACTTCCATGTTCACAAGCGCATCTTTTATTAAGAAGTCTTTCTCAGTATGTTCGACATTACATCAATCATTAATGTCATCTAGATTATACCTAGATGCCATTTGATTGATTGGTGACGGAATTTTGATTACATAAACGTGAACACATTGAATTTTTCGAAAATTCTTAAAAAGATCTTCTACCTCTTGAAGGTACTTAGACAACGGTAAAGATTTACACTTAAACAAACCGTTAACATGATTTATCACCAATTGTGAATCGCCAAGGACTTGAACATTCAGTGCTCCCAGCGCAACCATTTTCTTTAACCCACAGATCAGAGCCTCATATTCTACCTTGTTATTCATTCTATTACCACGTAACGTAACAGCTAACTTTCAAACTTGATTAGAAGGCAAAGTAATAATAACACCAGCACCAGATCCCTTTGATGTACATGAACCATCAAAGTACATCTCCCAAGGCACATAGTTTTTATGAACAACTGTTATTGTATCGAAACAAGGATGCTCTACTAAGAAATTTGCTAAAACTTGACCCTTTATGGCCCTCTGAGGAATATAAACTAATTCAAATTGTAACAAATGAACGCTCCATTTACTCAAGCGCCCCTTCAATAATGGATGTGAAAGCATTTTCATCACATCTTGCACTGAAACGATTTCAATCTTGTGCGCCATGAAATAATGCCTCAATTTTATAGAAGTATCATAAAGACTTAAACACACCTTTTCTAAATAGGTATAGCGATGTTCTGTGTCTTGAAGGATTCGACTTAAGTAAAATACTAATAGTTCAAAACCTTGATCATCTTTTGTGACAGCATACAACCAATAGACTGGTTCGCAGCAGAAAGATACAATCGTAAAACCTTTCCCGGCTTAGGCGAGATTAAAACCAGTGGATTAACCAAATAACTCTTGATTTGGTCGAAAGCCTTTTGATGGCTCTCATTCCATACAAATGTCTCTTTTTTCTTAAGACGTAACAGTGGTGAAAACACCTTTGTTTTCCCAGCAAGGTTGGCAATAAATCGCTGTACATAATTTATTTGACCTAGGAAACGCTGCAACTCCGTTTTATCCGATGGTGGCTTCGCGTTAATTTCAGCCTTTGCCTTATTCATGTAAATTTCGATTCCGCACTGATGAATTAAAACCCCAGGAAATTCCCCGCGCTGACTCCAAAGCACATTTCAACAGGTTCTTAAGATTATACTTTCGCATTCGTTCAAAAGCTTGTTTAAGATGCGACAGACGTTGTCCATACGCATTAGACTTAACTACCACATCATCGATATAGATTGCCATCGAATCACCTATCAAATCGTGAAAAATGTAATTCATGGCTCGCTGATAAGTTGCACCAACGTTCTTTAAGCCAAATGGCATCACAATCCATTCAAATGTTCCCAAGGATCTGGGACATCTAAATGCAGTCTTATAACAATCTCGTTCATCAATTTTAATTTGATAATACCCCGCATACCCATCCATAAAGGTAAGGTATTAATGTCTCGAGGTAGCATCGATAAGAACATCAGCCATATGCATTGGGTATTCATCTTTAGGAGTTACCTTATTTAGATCTCAAAAATCTATGCACTCCTAATTTTCCCGTTTTTCTTAATGACTAGAACAATATTGGCAATCCATTCCATATACTTGATTGGGCGGATAAATTTAGTGTAACACTCCCGATTATCCGGCCATGATAATCGATGGTGTCACCATCTCGGTTGCTGAGGTAGTGATCCAAAACTCCAATCCAAAGAGCATTTTATAAATAAATACAAGTTTAGCGATTACAAACTAAATAAATAAACAATAAATACAAGTCCACTAGACTACGACGACCTCTATCTCATATCTATGATTCGACTCTAAGTCTGTAGCGCTGTCCAAACCCCGATCACATCAAAACAAAACCTGTAAATCAAACTGCTCCCCATATGATCGAAAATATCATATGGATCAACAAAGGCTAGCCCATAAATAGGTGACAAACACACAATCCACAAAACGTCAGTTTCAATAACATAAATAGACGTGATATGCAATAAACATGCTTACGACTTGCAACATGCTTATGTTTGCAATTATGAATGCGACACAATGATCATACCTGAGTCTCCAACATCTCCAACACCAGTGCCAGGGACACACCCACGGCACCCGCATCCCGGTGGCGGTACCGCAGCATCGCTCACCGTCACTACCCGAACCACAGTCCAAAACAAATACCGGGACGCACCCAAATACGGACCCAGATGCTAACCGGACCCCTGCCTGACGTTACGGCTCACCGTAAGTCTCTTCGTAGCCATTAATGTGTACATCTCTATTGGGGTGGGAAGCCCCAATAGGCCACCTAAGCGTAAGACGGTCTCCCAACCGTCTTACGTCTCCTCAACAACCATACATCACAATCACTCCTCCACCAACCACCTCCAACATCCGTCTCAATACATAACACAATGTGCAACATAATACAACACATACAATTCATCTCATGAATCATGAATCTCAATATGCCAAACATGTTCATACCAACAATCATTCTTTCTCATGTTATAATGCATTTCTATCCTCAATGTGAGAAAACCAACAATTATCCAACATCATAATATGATACTATCATGCCAATAACAAGACTAACCACCCTTCCCGAATACATGTTATAATGCAACCTAACCATCATAATTACCCCTTAATGATGTCATTATTCACTAGTCATGTTATAATGCATATGCCCAAATTATGTGAAACTAATAATAAAATTAACAACAACATTATTATTGAAACCGAGTAGGATTAACCTACCTTTTAGCATACTCCATAAGATAGTCCAAGACAACTAGAATCCAACTCATAAAACCGTCTCATCCTACAATAACCACATAATAACTATCACAATACATCCTATACTATTATACTAATTAAAA
>JAOWBH010168203.1:0-10798 GCA_028566215.1 Silene coronaria
TAATAATAATAATAATAATAATAATAATAATAATAATAATAATAATAATAATAGTAATAATAATAATAATAATAATAGTTAAGTTAAGTTAATTTATAAGTTAATACTCCCCTTATTCATTGATGGCATAAGAATTAAGGATGTATGAATTAAAGAAGGTAAAGTATTGTGGTGAGGTGATGTGATGTGATTAAAGAGAAGAAATGTGTTGTAGGGTATTATTGTGAGGTGCGTTGATTAAAATAAGTATTGTGGGATATTGTTGTAGGGTGAGCTGATTAAAATAAGTATAAAACTTTACTAAATAAGGAAAGAGAAAAGGTATTATGAATAGATGAAAAAAGGAAAGAGGGAAGATTATGTAGAATAGGATGAAGTATAACTTAAGTTCGAAACCTATAAGTTCAGTTCTGATTTTATAAGTTCAGTTCAAATCTTATAAGTTAAGTTCAGATCTTATAAGTTAAGTTCAGATCCTATAAGTTCAGTTCAGATCTTATAAGTTAAGTTCAGATCATATAAGTTCAGTTAAGTTCAGATCCTATAAGTTCAGTTAAGTTCAGTTAAGTTCAGATCTTATAAGTTAAGTTCAGATCCTATAAGTTAAGTTCAGATCCTATAAATTCAGTTAGATAAGTTCAGATCCTATAAGTTAAGTTTAGATCTCATTCGGTCCAAAAAAATAGGGCCGTTACTTACAAAACATTTACAAAAAAAAGCGAACTGAAATTTTCGCTATCTCTCATAAGTTCATTTAGTTTGGATGTGAGGAAGTCAGCTAGCTTATTAGTTACATTTTCATGTTTTAGTTGACCTTCAATTTTCAGCAACCTTTTCAGTTAATTTTACCAAATAAAGGTTTAGTACTTTGTAACACTCCACCTACTAGAGAACCTTCATAAAGACCTTCCCTAGTAAATAAGGTGCCATAGCCACAGTTTTCCGAGGTAATAAATATCAATTCAACAATAAAGAAACAATTTATTAAAAGGCTAGTTTAGTGATTACAAATGAAATGAATAAATCCAACAATAACTGAAAGAATAATCCAAAATGCTAAATACAAAATGAATGTTTAAACTCAGCGGAAGCTACTATCTTGACACGCGACAATGCCCCCAAAGCACCCATGCGAGGCTCTAACGAGTCACCTGTCAAGAACTGCGCACCATTCGACACCACGAATGGACCATAGCGATCAAGTGTCAGTACTATACAACAACATAATGTCAAAACAAAAGCTATCATAATGCATGCCATCACCAACTCCCACTCCAACACCACACCGCCAATCAACTGGATTCCTTTCGCAATAGGTAATCCACTGCCAGTGGGGGACCGCAGCCAATCCCACCTAAGCCCCGCTCGACGCACGAGCGACACGAAATCCTTAATGTGCACATCCCTCTCCGAGATGGGAGTCACGAGGGGCGAAACTCGGGGGTGAGACCGTCTCCTAACGGCTCAAAAACCAACACCACAACACCATCACCAAACCTCCATCACAGCACAGCAGTAAACACAATCATGGCAATCAAAACACAACAACAGCAATCGCAATGGCACTATAGACTGAGTAGGGAGAATCCTACATCAACAATCCGCAAACAATCAATACGAAGCAATCAAAAGAGCTCCACTACGAACTCGGCACCTAGAGTAATCAAGCAAATACCATATAATCAATCATCATCCCAAATTCCCCCAAAACAGATTAGAGCATAAACAAAATAATGAATTAATACCAAACGAAGCAAACTTACTGAGCAAGGCTAAACGCGACGGGAAAATCCGGAAATCAACCACAAGAAATAGGAATATGGTGATTAGGGTGATTAGGGGAGGTTGTCGTTTGAAAATGAATTAAAAATGAGAGAAATGGCAGAAGAAACCTTTATATATAACTCCCCAAAAGACCCTAATCGAAACCGTCGAATTTCCGGATTCTAACTCGCACTCGGCCGAGTCACTAGACAACTCGGCCGAGTGAGCCCTGCTTGGCCGAGTGCCAAAGCCCTCGTCTGAGTTGCTCGACTCCAGAATGTAATCTAATACATCAACATAATCTACTCGGTCGAGTTAGGCCAACTCGACCGAGTGGTCCTCCACTCGGCCGAGTCAACCCAACTCGGCCGAGAGTCACAACCTAACAGAATACGCAGTATTACAGTTACTGACGGATTTTTTCCGTCAGTTTCCCGTGTTTTCGTAGTAGTGTACTTTCTAACATAAAAAAATGGCAATCGAGTTACTCAACCTTTGAGCACACAAGTTATCACTAGACAAACTAACGACAAAAAGACGAGCAGAAGTTGAAATAACCCATGTAATTTCACCTAAAAAAGGTCAACTTGAATGACAAGTAGTTTTCGCCAAAAGTTGTAAAAGTGGTACACTTTGAAAGGTCATCGTTCTTTAACTATTGTTAATGATCACAGATAACCCAACCCAAAAATCGTCACCAAAAGAGTAGTAGCATGAAAGGAGACATCTACAATAATTTTGTGTCAGGAGGAATCAAGAGGGGCTCAATAGATTGAGTTGACAGTGTTTGGAGACTGGCTTCAAGAGTGTTGGCAAAAGACCAATAAAAGTTGAAAAATGGTTAGAAGAAAGTCATTGTAGGTCTAAGTGGTTAACACTGAGATGACCAAAGCCACCAAATTATTATGATGAAACGATTAAAGTAGATCAAGATGAGTTGGATTGATTAATGTTTTGAAAGAGTATAGGCTAAAGGTCAAATTAAAAGAGTACAAGGTAAGCACGAGCTAACAAGAACCCTACAACCCTACAAAATTTGGATGGTGCTCTTAGAATGATGGTGACACATGTCACAAGAATGTGAAATAGGCAAACCCCGAGAGGGGGGAGGATAACATTATGTGAGAGTATACCTCACTAACCAAGCCACAAGAATAGAGAATTACAATCTTGGGTACATGTAGACCACAACCATTAAGGTTTGATCAAGAAGAGAAGGATAAGGTGAAGGTAAAAACACATTTTATAATAAAAAAAGGCCTAAGGAGAAACTTTAAAGGACTATCGAGAGCTGATATAATAGTAGGAACGGAGTTAAAAATAAAATGAGTAACAACTTAACAAAAATATTTTAAAGATAAAAAAAGTAAGACAAATTTTTAAACTCAATGTTAGAAATGTTCCAAGAGCCATACAAACAAACATGTGAAGGAGGTGAGGATTAGAGGTCTGAAAAGAAGGGATGGCGAGAATACAAGCTATAAAGTTAGGTAAAATATTCAATGTCGTAAAACAGTATATGACTTCGATTCAAATTAGATAACTCAGATAGTATAGGTTAAATGCACAATTAAAGGGGTAGATAATAAGCGGAATCTGAGAAGAGGCCTGTGAAGCGAGGGACAATCCTTGAAAATGTCAATGATGTTCTTAGATTAATGGTGACACATGGCACAAGAAGGTGAAATAAGCAAACCCCTAGAGAAGAGGAAAATTAAACATTATGTGGGACAATATCCCACCAAATAAGATACAAGAACAGATAAATACGAGTGCTGGGTACGAGTAAACCATAAGCATTGAAGGTTTGACCAAGAAAGAAGGGTAATGGGAGATTAAAAGCAATCTTTAGAGTAAGATCGATCTTAACTCTTAATGGAAACTTTTAAAGAGCACTAAGAGTTAGTCGATATAATAGTCAGCACATGGTTAAATGAATAATGAGTAATAAGAATAGTTTGATGATGAAAAAAAAGAGTATAAATTACACTCATTGTTAGAAACGTTCTAAAAATTATTGAAAATAACAAAAGATATCAAACACGTGGTTGGGGTGGGAAGGAGTGATCCAACATGAAGGGATCTAAGAGAACTAAGGATGTACCACATCTATATTAATCAATTTATCATACTTTAGAATTTAGATACAAAAATCAAAAGAGAGAAGACATATACATACTTTATATAACACATGTAATGTTAAGTGGATTAAAATACGAAAGGATTATCATTTTTGTTTTGTTTTATAATTAAACCTCTCAAAACTATTATATAAAGGAAAAAAATGTGTCATCCAAGTGCTAATTAGTTTACTTAATAAAATCATGTATTGAAGTAATAGTGATCTTTAATCAATTTATGTTAGCATTAAAATTGTCCTAGAATTCTCTTTAAAAAATAAAGGCTAAAACGTCCTTACAGATTATATATTTAATCAATTATTTTAGAATCCGTGCAACACACGGGCAACATCCTAGTAATCAAAATATTAAAAACAATTGATCAAGCTCATAAAAGCATAATTTTAACACTTAGATATAAATCAGTTGGCAATTATCATAACCTAATCGATTAAACCTATTTTCAATATGGTAGTTTTTTTAAATTTTAAATTTTATTTATTTTTATGGGAGTAGCTAGGATGTAAATTACTGTGTTCTAATTACCACAAAAAAAATATTGAAAGGATTAAGTATGCATTCACAGAAAATAAACTAGATCCACCACTAAGGCTAAACATAATATTTTTGTGCACTCAGAAGATGGAAAACGTCTTTTAAATTTACAAAAGTTATATAAAGAGCTTCTATTTATCTTTATTGGAAAGGTTCTTTTTGGCTTACCTTTACTTTTCAAATAATTGAAAAAATTTATATAAATAAATGACATAAAATGAGATGGAAATCACCATCAAATCAAGACTTTCTTAATCAACCGGAGTACTAATGACAATAAAACCCCCAAATGTCATCCGATCTTTCATATACTAAGACAGATCATTTCTATCTGATAAAACCAGATCATATATAGAGTAGTTATTTATAGAATTATAGAATATACAAAACCACAAATATTCTAGTGATGCATAACATTTGTTGAAAAATGTCAACGTGGAGATGTAGAAATTCAATCATTGTAGAAAACACACGAACACACAAAAAGGAAACCAAAAGGCAAAATCACAAAGACGTAAAGACAATTGCATGATTGTTTCTTTTGCATGGTACACCAATAGTCCAATCAATATACCATGCAAACCTTATCGTAAAATTAATAATTCATTGGTTATGCTCATTTTGTACTTCTAATCATTCATTACAATTATTATTATTATTGGGTTTCCAAGTTACCTGATCTTCAATCAAATCTATCGTGAAACAACCCATGTAACATAGAGTATATTCAAAGACACATCAAAGTTTGTTTGCCTCTAAATTATTGAGGCTCAAAAGTCTATCCTTGGCTATATTTTTTGAGATTATCCATGCCATTAATATGATGAGGACTTCATTTAATGATGCCGAACACTTCATTTATTTGAAGTTGTCACTTCACTTAATCTATTCTCTTAAAAAATTGTTGATCTTCATTTATTTGTCCTTAGGAACACACATGAGAAAAGATCTCAACAATTCATCAAGGGCCTCATATTTTCATAGGCATAAATAATTGTTTAAGACGGATATATCTGCCTTGAACTTAAAGCGGATTAAATAAAATATATAGGACAAAAACATAATGCCTAGGAAATAGGAAATGAGCAACAAAAATAAAATCTCTTCTATTCAAGTGAAAAGATATTATTTATTTTTTGGACGAAAAGCGTACAAGGCAAAATAAAATCAAGCGTACATAATTCTATTACAAAAGAAGGAGCGCAAGTCCAATTGAAGCATCCATTACAACGACTAGAATACTTGATGGAAAACTTGGGAATGGTGTCCGCAACTTTATTAGCCGATTTCTTTTTAAACATACGTTTCAGATGGGGTAAGGCCTTTAGTAGATCCCTACACTCCAGTATAATGCATGTTAGTAAATGGAGCACAAGGTAAATCACGCTTTAGAATACTATTGACGACATTGATACAATCGGAGGCAATGACAAAATTATTAGTGGACCGAATGACAAAGCGCAAACCTTCCCTAATCGCAAGCACCTCACAAATGAAGGGGTTACGAGACACCAATCTAGTAGACCATAAGACCAACCACGAACCCAAGAACCATCGCAATTTACAACATACCCAATACAAGGAAAAGGTAAAGAGGGGGAAAAAGCTGCATCAACATTGATCTTAGACCAATTATACGGGGGAGAGGCCCAGCTAACAATAGAGCTAGAGGCAGACGGGTGGAAAAGGGATAAGGGCGAGGGGAGGGGGCTAGCCTTGGCAGAAATCCAGAAGATAATTGATGCGGTTAAATTTCAAGGCAAATATGTTCATTTTAAAAGAGGTAAAATTGTTCCATGGGTGCCATACTGACAAATACGTACTATTCCATGGGATTTAACATATACGCATTACGCATTTATGCGTATATGTACTACGCATAACCATAGTAGTTTATCATAGTGCCGTAGTGAGACTTGATTGGAAGCTTAATTATGTCCTATGAAATCCAAGCATAAATACCTTTAAGAGTCATGTTAGCTCCTAAAGTTAGCTCAACTTTTATACAATATCACGTGACAATAAAATTGATGGATCGACTCACAAGTGACTTACTATTGGAAAACACAAATTTTTATTTAAAATCGTCTTTAAAACAGTAATCACAATCGATTTAAATAAAGCAAAAATAAAAGAAGGGATGTGAGACGTCTAAAGTTAAGATGGTCCTAACTAAGACCAGGTGCTTCAGAGTTATGAGATCTATTTAGTATGATTCTAAACTATTTACGCCTACAAATGTGATAATGTTAGTGTGATACGGTCTCTTATAAGTTAGCGGATAAATGTGTGGCCTCATGGGCAGTTAATCACCGTAGAAAAGAGATGCAAGGATCACCATGCACATCATGGTCATGAATTAACAGCAGTCCATTTTTAGAGATACTGAGAAATGCAAGTAGAGATCTCAGATCTGATAAATCTTATTGCATTTAGAAGTTCCATACAATATATTTTGGCATATTACTGACTAAATTATGCATTCTTGTATTTATGCTTATCCATAGCCCACAGGCATGTTGGTCAATTCCAGACCACACATTGTTCTACAAACTTGTTTGCATTATCCACTAAATACAAAACTAGCAAGGTCATCAGGCAGCATAACTATGCATATAATTCCCACCTATTGTCAAATTGCTCCCATCGGTAACATTCATTCTTGAGGGATAGAGAAAGAGAGATTGTTTTATATATGACGCCCTCAAGTCCCAAAAAAATTATTATTAGACTATTTCTTGATTGAAAATGAAAAATGTTAAAAACATATGGTTGCCAATTGACAAATTTCAGGAAACAAGTTTTTCTTATCATTGAATTGCGTTTGACGTAATCTTGTTAAAGCATATATATACTAAAAGAACGTAGCTCAAACAATAAATAGGATTAGGAAACTCATTTCCTAATACTCCCTTCTATTCAGCCTAATGTTCCCCTTTCTCTAATATATGTGAGGAGTATTATAATGAAAGGGGAACATTAGGCTGAATAGGAGGGAGTATATGCCAACTTTAACACATGCTAACCAAATATATAGCAATACTCCCTCTCAAGTGGGAGCATGAGGATCCGAAAGCCCAACTTGACAATAGAATGACAAACTGAGCGGCACCAAAAGCTTTAGTAAAAAATTCGGCATATTGCAACTTAGCACCAACGTGAAGAGTAGTTATTACTCCAGGCGACAAGTGCTCATGGACCGTTCATGATAGACTGGATTATCAGCAATGTAAAGAGTGACCTAATTATCGCAATACAAACGTGCAGGTTGTCGTTCAGGAACATCAAGAGCAGCCAAAATATATAGCACCCATTTAATTTCGGCACAGGCTTAAGCTATGGCACGGTACTCACCTTCATCTAAAGAACGGGAAATCGATGTTTCCTTTATGATCTTCCAGGAAATAGAAAACTAATTAAGAGCAAAATAACCACTAACCGAGCGACAAGAAATAGGACAACTTGCCCAGTCCGAATCACAATAAGCGGGGAGCTGGAAGTCATTACAAGCACGTCAAACAATACCTTGTACATGATGAGATTTTATGTAACGAAGAACACGTATGGCGCTTTCATAATAAGAAATGCGCGTAGCATGCATAAACTGAGAAAGGATATGCACAACATATGACAAATCAGGTCGTGTAAGGGTAAGATAAATTAAACGACCAACTAAACGACGATTCAATGTAGGACCCTCATACATAGGACCGTCATCCGTTGCCAAGGAATGAATATGTGGCTGAGGCGTGTCAACCGGTTTGGTGGAGAGAAGACCTATTTCATGCAGAAATTAAAGTGTGTACTTACGCTGACATAAGAACACTCCTTTAAGGGAATGTGCACATTCGATCCCAAGAAAATATTTCAATGCACCCAGATCCTTTCACTAGAAATATTTGTTTGAATAACGTTTAATGAAAGATATAGAGTACGTGTACTGGCCATAATAATATCAACATAAACTAACTATGATTGGCATGAGACTAAGTGAATCTGTGGACCATCACCACCCACGTCGCGCGCACCCGCTCCTTTGCGGCGACACATCACCCCTTAGAGCCTCGCTTAACGAAGTATGTCATGAGTCGTAACCGATTTAAGAGGCTTAGAAACCGGTGAAAGGTTTGAACAAGCCTGCAATTGAGGAGTCGCCGCCAATTATTATGGTTAATTGGAAACCGTTCAAATACTCTATGTTATGTCAAGACAAAAAATAGTGACATAGACACCCAGAATTCGTCACCCTTAGCATTTCATGTCTAGATTGACTTTCGTAATGCCAATGAAGACGGATGTTCACAGAGATTCCAAGTAAGAGGTGAGGGTACGTATTAGGAAATTCTTTAAATGAACACCTAATCCCACCCTCCTCGACAGCGGCATCTACTAATGATTGCGATTATATATTGTCGATTAAATGCTTGAATGCAACATCCGTCGTGTCAAACCTAAAATTTGAACTTAGACTACCTCGGTGAATGTAGCAAGTAATAAGTTAGAAGCCGAATCGAGAATTTACATTCTTTACGTGGCGAAAGCAAGAAAGAAATACAAGATACAAAACGATATGCAAAACAAAAAACGAAATACTAATACAAGGCGAATTGCTGAATTTATGTCATAAGGATGCTCGACAAGAAGTTAAAATAAAATGAAGGAAAAGAGAATAAAATAATAAAAGATTAAAAAAAAGATAAAATAATTAAAATGATCAAAATAAATTTATATGACTCGGAATATTAATATGGTGAGATCTTGTCATCGGGGTCACGCAACAATATAATAATTCTAACTTAACAAACAAGCATAGCAAGTAAGTCAAGGTTGATCCATGGCACGGTTGTAATTTCACAAGCAAGTTGTCAACTATGTCTATAGACAAGTGCCACTTTGAGTTTGTAAAAGAAAGGATTAATACCTAAACTAGTTCAATAATTAATGATAAAACAAGTAAATAAAAAATAGCAATAAACAAGAGATGATATCAATAAGAGAGAAAGACTAGGGTGTCATGAGTTCTTATGGATTAATTAAGGTAGAAAAGGTATTGAATCCCATACATGTGAATGGGTACAAGTCGGACTATGAGTCAAGTCTCTCGATCTAATGACTCTACCTAGGCCGATCGGGGTAAAATTTCACGTATGCCCGATGAACCCGCCAACATAGTGCTCGGTCTAACACATCTATGAGTCTCGATCTTATAGAAGTGTTGAACAAATAGAGAATCATACAAGTTCTTTCAAACAAGCATTTCATCAAACATTATATGTGCACAAGTTGAAATAAAGACGACAAGTATAATCATCAAACACCAAAGATTAAGCCCTTAATCATACCCCATAATCCCCCATTAACCTAGCTAAGAAACTATTCACTACCCATAATCATGTTCATAGCAATAAGACTAATAACAAAGCAACATAACATAAACATGTTGGATTATGAAGATTAACAAAGGATTAAAGTGAGATTATGAATTATATCAACAAGATGAATAATAGATGAGAATAATAAGAACAATAATAGAAGAAATCTTGGAATAGATAAAAATCTTGTCACCAAATCTTACATAAACCCAAATAAGTTTTCAATTTTAACCTAGATCTATAAATAATTAAAGAGAGATTAAGACTAATTATGAGAGATTAAGGAAACAATCTAGATCTAATTTCTTACTAATATGAGGAATGGAGGCTAATGATGTTCTCCTTTCTAATCCTCTTACATAATGAGTATTGTTATGACAGAAGAGAGAAATTAACAAATAAAGAACAATAAAAAATGAACACACAGATTGACGTGGTTCACTAATGGTGTGTTAGTTACGTCCACGGGGAATAAGGGAGAGAGTTTTATTGATTATGAGAAGTTTTCAGATTACAGATTTCAGACGGTATGATAAACATAACTGCTAGGTTGAGGTTTAGAGAGTTTATGTAATACTCTCTAAAACCTAATATAGATGAGCTAATAAGGCCCAAAACAGAACCTAGCCCAAAATAGCGAGACCGTTCGAAGCGGCAACGGCTAACATATCAGATTCAAGGTACAAATCCAACAGGTATTTATAGCAAAATGACTAGGTTGAAACTAGGTTAAGGAAAAAGATTAGAGGCGGCGGATTCGAGGCGCATCTCGAGCAAGACAGGAGTTGTCTCGGGCGAGATAAAGCTATCTCGCTTTAGACAATGTTCATCGCGAGCGACATGACATCTGTAGTGGCTCCAGCTCGAGCGAGATGTGAGCATCTAGAGCGACATGTCTGTAACACATCGTAATTTCGGTTGTTATAATAATCATTTATATTCGGATTTATTATTATTAAAGTTATTTTTATAATAATATGAGTAATA
>JAOWBH010168214.1:0-10798 GCA_028566215.1 Silene coronaria
TATGTGTAATTTTTCTGAGTTGATAAATATTTATTTTTTTATGTTTAAGTGGGTGAGTTCAGATACTTTACACTATAACTCGAATTATTCTTTAAAACAAAACTCGAAAACTTTAGTACAGAGCTCGAGTTCTACAACATACAACTGGTGGTATAATGAATTAATTGAGCGTACTGTGGCCAAATGGGTTGTGTCGTGCCTATGTAAGACACGGTTTTATTTCCCAAGGATAGTCTCAAGCTCGACCTACAACTTCTGACATGTCGTCTTGTACCGAGCCGTGCCACTCTCATATGAGTCATATCGTGCTAAAATTGGGCATGGACTAACCATGGTATGCTAGCCATATTTACCGTATGAGTGATTCATGATAAACCTGATCTCCTCTTAATTCGAGGTGGTCATAAGTGCTGGTCAACCCGATACACACTAGCCCAACCACCCACAGGGCCTCCCCTTCCCATTGCCCACCAACCAAAAAACCCAACTTGCATGACCCAGTCCTTTAGCCAGGCCGGGCTTGGGTTATGATTTTCGCCGCCCACACCATCAGGCCCGCCAACCTACACACCTTACCGGGCCGGTTTATTTTCATATTTTTTAAAATTAAATATTTTTATATTTATTATTTTATTATTTAATGATATGAAATTGACTTTTAAATTATTTTTTTAATAAAAATATTAAAAACATTTAAAAGTATTAATATGTTAATAATATTCTTAATTTATCATTGAACCATCATGTCAAACGTGTTGGGTCAGATTTTAACCCTAAATTAACTGGTCATTTCAGATCACGGGTCAATATCTATTGGTCCTTGACCCTAAAAAACCGGGTTGAATCGGGTGGTTTTGACGGGTCTAGGCTCCACCAACCTATACATCTTACTAGGCCGGTTTTTTTCAAAGCCCAGCCCGTTTGAGCCCGCCCACCATTAACCCGTGGTATGAGGTCGGGCCTTCTCCCTTATAACCCGGCCTACTGTGTGAGTGTGACTGTACACCCGTTTACTTTTGATTAGAGTTTACCCCTCCAAAAAGCAAATAGTTACCGCAATAACATAAAGTGAATCAGGTAAAAAAGGGATTGTTGAGTAAAGAAGGAGGAGACACGCGTAACCCGTGAGAAAAGGAAAGGGGGTAATCAATGAAGAAGGCACAAACTTTTAGTGGGGTCCTCCATTGTCTGTCCAATTGGATTGGTCCGTCAACTTCTGCTTTATGCTGACAACTACCCCCTCTTTCTCACCCCCAAACCGTCTATCCGTCACAAGCTGAAGACGGATAGTGTCCATCTCACAATAAAATAAGTGGGAGGGTAAGTGAAGAAAAATAGAGTAAATAGAGTATTATATGGATAGTGTTACTTACATATTGTGAAAGAGACACTATTCGTCTTCAGTTTGTGATGGATAGTGTCCGTCTTCAAAGAGAATTTGTGCCCGTCTTTCTCATCCCCCCTTCCCCCCTCACTTTACTACTTACTATTTTCTACTATTAACTTCCCCCTCCCTTGTTTGAATTTCACATATTTAAAGTAGACAAAGTAAACGGGTCAAGTGGGTCCAGTTTATGTCGTGTTATTTTCAGATTTGCAAGAATTCGTCTGGGTTATTTTGGTATTAATAGGTTTTGCTTAAGATGAAGAATATATCCGTTTTAAGGATAAAACGGGTTAAATAGTAAATAGCCTCCAGTTGCATAGGTGAGACAAATATTTTTCTATTTTCAATGCATTTTACTTTTGTCCCATGTGAGCTCATTGACCTGTCTTAACCTTAAGATAGATATGTCCGTCTTAAATGGGAATTTGTGTTTTGGGATTGTTATTATCGAGTTCCAAAGTGATAATAATTTGATTGCAATAATGCACATTTGGGACGGGTCATACTAATTAGGTTATTTCAAATTTAAGTTCATGTTCGGGGGTGGATCGGGTTATTCATGCCGTGTCAATTTCGACAGGTTTTATTCGAAGAGTAATTTATGCAATTCTGTTATGAGCTTGGACTGTCTCCATTTCTTAGATGAATATAGAATAATTTTATACGAAGTAAAAGTTGTGGTTGGCTGGTTTCCATTTTTTTAAGCAATCAGTATCGTTAGATTACCGTAGAATGAAATCTAAACTATTTACAAGAAGTGGATGTTATATCCGGAATTAAAAAAAAATATTGGGAGGTAGAAAAATAAATCCCTTTATTTTACTCATTATGTCTGCTACTCAAACAAGAGATTAGTGACATGAGTCTTGACTATTATCTATCTATAAATCATGATAATAACAAGTCGAAAATGACTTTGACCTAAAACAATACTTCTTCCGTTTCATTCAATTCTATACATTTGCTTTTTTAAGCATTATTTATAAGTGTGAAGAATCTTCGATATAACTTATGTTATATAGAATAAAAAATAGTCATGTGATATATTGTTTAATTTGTCTTACCGACTAAATTGTGAATATCAGATTTTTATAACTTTTATTAATATGTAGCTAAAGATATGAACAAAAGAAAATAAGTATCGATACACGTGTATAAAGCAAATGTATAGAATTGAATGAAATGGAGGAAGTATGACTCGACCGAACTAACCCCATCTGAATCCAACCTAATTAATCCGTTTTCAGGCCAAAATACTCTAAATTTTACCATGTTTTAACATCAAAATATATATATTTCGACTTAAAAGAGACCAACTGATCAACCCGGAATCCAATCATTTGGGATTTTGGGTTGGGTGAAGGGTCATTTGTTTGATTATTTTAAAAGGGGACCCACAATATATACTAAAAAAATGAGCATGCTAATGAATGAAAACAGTCTTTAGAAATTGATGATAGGAAATTGATCACCTTTTCTATGAAAGAAGTGTGTTTCATTTTCATGCTGAAAAGCAAGATAATGACTCAAGTGCATTATTTGGTCCACCAAGACTAATTAAGTGGACACGGCATCTGCCATTTACTACAGGTCTTCCTACCATTGACATGATTTTCATCAATCGTGACGTGTATATCCGTCATAAGTTTATGACAGGTTAAATATTACAAACATAAAGTAATTAGGAAGTCATAAATGTCTTGTCTTTATCTATCCATTTGAGTTTTATTTGACCTGTTACAAGCTTGTGCCGGATACTGCCAGTCAAAAATGGGAATTTGTGAATATTAAAAGTATAAGTCTCTCTTGTGACGGGCAGTGACGGATTTAGGGGGGGCTAGCAGCGGCGGTCGCCCCCGCTGACGGTCGGAAATTTTAAAATATTTAGTTAAAATTTTCCAATTTTTTCCGCTCATCCCTTACCCCATTACCAGTTCGCCCACGCTGAGATGTTTGGCCCCGCTGGGGTTAATTCCTGGCTCCGTTACCGGTGACGGGTATATCCGTCGCAAGTTTGTGACGGGACAAATATCACCTATTTGGATAGATAAGACAAACATAAAGTAATTAGAAAGTCATAAATTTCTTGTCTTTATCTAGCCATTTGGTTTTATTTAACCTGTTACAAGCTTGTAACGGATACTGTCCATCACAAATATGGGAATTTGTGAATATTAAAAGTAAAACTATAAGTCTCTCTCGTTACGGGTATATCCGTCGCAAGTATGTGACAGGTTAAATATCACTCATTTGGGTAGATAAGACATACATAAAGTAACTAGAAAGTCACAAATATCTTGTCTTTATTTATCCATTTAGGTTTTATTTGACCTGTTATAAGCTTGTAACGGAACTGTTCGTTAAAAACGGAAATTTGTGAATATTAAAAGTAAAACTATAAGTCTCTCTCGTGACGGGTATATCCGTCGCAAGTTTGTGACGGGTTAAATATCACCTATTTGGATAGATAAGACAAACATAAAGTAATTAGGAAGTCATAAATGTCTTTTCTTTATCTACCCATTTGAGTTTTATTTGACCCGTCAAAAAACCTGTGACGGATATTGTCCGTCGCTTTGCGAATATTAAAAGTCTACTGTTTATTCTCTTTATTTTATTTTTTTCATAATTGTCAAAATCTAATCTTTTATCATGATTTGATTCTAGATTATATTTGGAAAGTGCTGTGAAATAAACACAGTTTTAAGCATTTTCAGCTACTAGTAGTTTTGCTAGTGTGGAGAGAATCGTCAAATTTGTCATAATACTTTTGATTTTTTTGTTGGAAAAATCAATCGATTACCGTCACGACGTCATTAATAATGAGTAATCACCTCATCACGATTCACGAATACTCTAAACTATCACAAAGTATGATTTATATGTTATCTAAACTTCATCTAATTCACAGGAAAATATTTATAAAAATTGACTTAAACGTAACTTCCCAGGGTTTCAACTGATGACCTTTAATTAAGCTAGAATAAACCCTTATCATCGGTTGATCTAATTGTTCATGTTATGGCATTCAAGCTATCTATATGACCCGACTCATATAACGAACAACAACAAACAACATCATTTCATAAATCTAAACCCGACATAGGTCAACCAAGCCTGTTACAAGTCGTGTTAGTTCAGTATTGCAAAAATTCAAGTTGAATCAGATTGGATTCGGCTTTTCAAGAATTCAGGTCGGAACAGGTCATTCCAAATACGCATAGTGTTTAGATGTGTTGTAATAAAGTTATTTAGATATAGTTGTTACTATGGTTAACAGTTCAACACGCGACAAGAAACATTTAAGTCCAGGTCAAATAAAGTCGACTTTATTCCAGTTGCAAGTCAACTTCAAATCCTCTACTCAGTTACAAGTCAAGTTATTCAAACCGAATTATTCGAATAAGGTCAATTTTACCAAGTTCACATAAATCCACCTTAATAAAACCGATTTAACCCGTCTCAAAACCGATATCCTCACCATAAAAGTAGAACTAACCCAATAAGCATCTAGGACCATGAATGCGTATTTCCACCGCAATAAATAACAAAAGATCTTTCACCAAACCAAAAAGTTATTATTATTATTATGATCTCTAATCTTTTAAGACAAATCCAAAATTGATTAATTATTAAATGTAATAACCTCAAAAAAAAAAACACACACCCCCAAAAAAAAAACACAATTCTTCATTAGTCCATTCCTCACTAAATTATTTCCGAGTTACGGTTTTTACTCATCTCAGTACTTTTTTAAAAATAAAATTTCCGTCCCCGGCGGAACGGTGATGCCGACGCCGGTGACAACAGCGAGGCAATGTCTAACAGACGAAGCAGCACGCGCTTTAAACGACGCCGTATCGGTAGCAAAACGACGTAGTCACGCTCAAACGACGTCGTTACATGCAGTTTCAGCACTCCTTTCTCCTTCATTCTCTCTCCTCCGCGACTCGCTATCACGCGCGAGAAGCAGCGCGTACTCGCCGCGACTTCAGCTACGCGCCCTAGACCTTTGTGTTTCCGTTTCGCTTGACCGTCTTCCGACCTCAAAATCATCGAATTCTAGTGACGGAAATGACGATTTTGCCCCTCCGATATCGAATTCACTTATGGCCGCCATTAAAAGATCTCAAGCTCATCAACGTCGTCAACCTGATATGTATCACCTCTCTCAAATCAATCAAATTCATAATAATAGTAATAATAATACCGGAGCGTTGTCGATTTCGTGTATTAAAGTTGAATTGAAGCATTTTGTGTTGTCAATTTTGGATGATCCGATTGTAAGTCGTGTTTTAGGCGAAGCCGGGTTTCGGAGCTCCGATATTAAGTTAGCGATAATTCATCCGCCGCGGTGGTCGTCGTCGGCGGCGGGGATGATTCCGAGACGTCCGCCGTTGTTTTTGTGTAATTTTACGGGTTCGGGTTTCGGAGTCGGTATTGATGAGAATTGTAGAAGGATAGGGGAAGTTATGGTAAGGAAAAAAGGCGAAAAAAATCCTGTTTTAATCGGTGTTTGTGCTAATGAAGCGTTAATTAGGTTTAAAGAAAATGTAATTAAGGGAACAGTAATTAAGGAGTTAATTAGGGTTAAATTAGTGTGTTTAGAGAAAGAGATTAAGGAAAAAGACAGCTTAGGGTTAGAGGTGAAGATTCAAGAAGCGAAATCGAAAGCGGAGTCGAAAACGGAGACGGAAACGGAGTCGGAAGAGGGGAAGATTAAGGTTGTGGTTAATTTGGGGGAAATTAGTGAGTTAATTAGTGAAAATGAGGTGGTAATTAAGAAAGTGAGTGAATTAATGGAGGAATGTGGGAATAAAGTGAGGTTAATTATGGAAGCAAAGGATTATGAAATGTATAGTAAATTAATTGGGAGATTTCCTAATGTTGATAAAGATTGGGATTTACAACCGTTGCCGATTACGGCTTCGGCTTCGTCGTCGACTAATACGTCTTTCGATCCTAAATCCAGGTCGGTTTTATGTTTTTTCGTCTCAGTTAATTGTTTATTTTTGGAGCGGTTTACTAATCCTAGTTA
Source organism: Silene coronaria (assembly GCA_028566215.1). Lineage (NCBI taxonomy): Eukaryota > Viridiplantae > Streptophyta > Magnoliopsida > Caryophyllales > Caryophyllaceae > Silene > Silene coronaria. The sequence continues at coordinate 6,426 of JAOWBH010168214.1, forward strand.
AATAGGTGTAGTTCTTATTTATTGTTATTGTTTGACGGGGTGCATAGGTTGTTATAAGTTCGTTATAGTTAAGTCCGTCTCAGTCAATTGTTTTTTTCTGGAGCGGTATTTTAGTCATAGACTCGTACTGGCCGTTATACTTAACCGTACTTATGTTAGCGAGCTGCTCATGTTATTATACTCCCTCCGTTGTTTACCTTTGATTAAGATACTTTTCACAAAGAATATAAAAGGTTAACAAATGACCGAGACAAAGGGAGTGTTATTTTACGGGTTTACTTGTTATTGTGGTTAATTAGGATAGCTTAATATAATGATTAGTTGATCAGCTTACTCTATTCAACAAGTTATCTGTCATCTTTTCCTGACAAAAAGTTTTATGAAATGTGTTTAGACAGGGTGATAAATTTAGTTTTTATGTTTATTTTAAACGAATTGAATGAACAAACTGTCACATGGATAATATGTTTAAGACGGGTTTTGAACCGGGTTTAGAGTAGCTCAATACTACCCCTCATGACTTTAGCTGACATCTGTGTTGAATGAAGAATCTGCTAGACGGTCCTTTTATAGTTTTATCTACGTAAAAATACTCATTTATTGGTAGTAGGAAATGAGTGGCCTATTAAAAGTATCGTCTAAGACGGTATTATTCAATAATCACGTGTTGAATGAAATAAATGGACATGTATATGTAGTATAGGTCTCCTAAAAGACGGTTTCTCAATAAATTTATTGAAAGACGAATTATAATTTGAAGTATAATGTTCGGTAAACATCTTATTAGTTGATTGTGATTGTCAAGAAATTTCTAGAAATCACTACAAACCACTCAATTTAAAATGTTTGATAACTTCCTGACTTCAATTTGAATAAAGTAAAAGCTCCCCAATAAATAATTGCCAAATAGCCCTAAATATTTGCTGATATTTTTTTCTTTATTTGGGGATGTTTGTATGTTGTGAGTCACTTGTCAGCTTTGTCACATGTTCTTTATACAAAAATGACATAAATATACATAACTTCCTAGGATGTTCATGTAATAATACTATAGTATAAAATAAATGTTTTTTTTTTTTTGTTTGAGTTTGGTCAACTTACATCATTCTTCTGATTATAATATCAGTGTGCTGATGAAAACAATGGAGAATGTTTATAAAATATCTTGTTGCATTTACTATAAATATATTTATTGTATCAAAAAGTTTTGTTCTTTCAATGATTTGTGCAAGTACAGTATGAGAAAGCGAGTGTTTAACCAATAAAAAGACCGTCTTATTATAAAACGGTCTTATTTTATAATTTTGGGTTTACTTTAATTTGCCTATGAAAATGCTTGATGATGGTTAATTGGTTATTAGTTAGACAGGAACCACTTCTGGCACACTTCAAAATCATCCTCCACCACATCTACTTACTTAATTTTCTTTGGAATAATATGCTAATGAACTGTTTTTTAGTACTCGGTATAAAGAGAGTCACAGTCGTAATTTGATGGTAACGGGGTTTGATTCCTATTTGTGTGTATTATGTGTATGTGTATCATCCTTAAATGACGTTTCCAGGTAAGCTAACTCTGTTTCGAAGTACAAATATGTAGTTTTGTGTTGTTTGTTGATGATAGACTATGGCCATAGAGTGGTGGCTGAGTGTCAAATCATTGGACCAATTGTGTAAAAATAGAGCCTCTGACTGTTATTAATCTGACAGTTGCATGAACATGATGTACTTACAGTTTGATGGGGTCCTTTGTTCCATTTGGAGGTTTCTTCCCAACACCGTCCGACTTCAGAGCTCCATTAACTGCTGTGAGACAGCCATTTATTCGGTGTAATGCGTGCAATGAAAGCTATGAGAGGGAGCTTCGTGCTGCCCTGAATGAAGGATCTGTAGTTTCGGTTTCTAGTGACCAGTCTTCAAGCATGCCTTCTTGGTTACAAAGAGCAGAAACTGATCCTAGCAAGGCAGGAAATGCAGTAACTCAGGTGAGCTACTCCTTTTTGAGTGCATTGGCTATCATGGCTACTCCTGCACGTGTAATTTGTTCGTTATATTTGTTGCTGATTATCGACAACAGTATTAGCCCCTACATAGAAATTTAGGCATTTTTAGAGATGCAATATTGTATGACGAGCTGCATATTTATACATTGGATGCCTGCAATGAATGTGTTATAAGTTTGCTCCTACATTCAGTGCAGGTCAATGATGTCAGAAATGAAAAAATTTCATGCCTTCAGAAGAAATGGGATGATAATTGTCGGCTAGTTCATCAAAAGTATCCCTTTCCCATGCCACCCGTCTCCCTACCTTATCTTCAGGTTGCTCCGCCTGTCAGCTTTCCATTAATGGCCAATGTTCAAGGCAGTCATAGCAGCAGCGGCGATTCTTCCTTGAACGAAAGAGCTTGCTCCAACTCAAGCTCAAGTATCCAAATTGCAGCACAGAACATCTCTCCTCAACAGCAGGTTATGAAACCTGATTTCCCTAAAAGATCAATAGAAATAGCTGAGTGTCATCCATCTCAGTACCCGCCGTCAACTGTCCCTGTTACAACCGATCTTGGCTTAGGAATGATTTGTGCTCCCAAATCTGAAAACACCAAGAAACATTTCTTACAAGATCATGACCGTCACTCAAACCATGGCGGTCTTAGTATGGAGCCTGACTTTGGTGATTACAAGGCACTTTTCAGAAAATTGACAGAAGTTGTTCCATGGCAAAGCGAAGCAATTTGCAGAATTACCGAGATAGTATCAAGTTGTCAAATTCGAAGGAGGAGTATATGGCTCAACTTTTTTGGACCCGATAAAGTAGGACAAAAGAGAATTGCCAAAACCCTAGCTGATGCAATTCATGGCAGAAAAGATTGTTTGATTGCTCTGAATTTGAGTTGCCAAGATAAAACTATGATGCCCAACTCCCTTTTCCAAGGGATGAATGAGTTTAACATAAACGCGAGTAGGATCACAGCGTTGGATTATATAGCTCAGGAGTTGAGCAAGAAGCCACAGTCGGTCGTCTTTCTTGAAAATGTAGACGAGGCAGATCCGTTGGTTCAGAATAGCCTGACACGGGCCATTCAAACGGGTAAATTTTCAGATTCCCGAGGGAAGGAAGTTGGGATTAATAATGTGGTTTTTTTGATGACTTCTAGTGGGACTACCGATGAGAAAAATTTGTCTCCTCGGAGGGAATTTATCAAATTTCTTGAAGAGAAGGTTTTGGAAGCTAAAAACTGGGAAATGCAGCTAGCAATAAGGAGTGTGCCTTGTAGAAGTAATGAAACAACTGTGTCACTTTTATCCCCAAAATACCCTTCACCTAAGAGGAAGCTCTCCAACTTTCGAAATTCACCCGAGGACTCACGACTTAACAAGATGACTAAAAAGTCCCTGGACTTGAATTTACCATTGGAAGATTCCACGGAGATGGACTGCTATGAAGGTGGCGCGATTTCTGACATGTCCAAAGCTTGGCTGAAAGATTTTTCAGACCAAGTTGATGGCAGTGTGGGATTTAAGCCATTTGATTTCGACGCCCTAGCTGATAGCTTGTTGAGGAAAATGCGATCAAAACTCGAGGAAACCTTGAGCCAGGGACAAAGGATTTCGTTAGAGATTGATCATGAAGTAATGCTGCAAGTTCTTGCAGCTACCTGGTTTGCGAATGAGAAGACAGCAGTAGATGAGTGGATCAAAGACGTTTTGGGTTCGAGCCTCTCAGAGGCACGAGAAAGGTACCATATAAATGACGAGTCTGTTGTTAGACTCGGGTCATCTGAAGGTGTTCTTGTTAAAGAATGGGCTCCTGGGATTCGTCTTCCCCGGAGAATTAATCTGAGTATCTGATTATTCCCCCTCTTTTACCTTTTGTTATATGTGTAACTATATTGTAGAAGCCTGTAGCATGGTACTATTCAATTTGGGTCGTGACACTACATTGCGATTGTGTTTTGAAGCGATGATGCAATGTATGCTGCGTTTATAGTACAACGACCAAGATTAGACCAGGATGGCCGATTGCAAGATTAGAGGTAATATATCGGGTACCAGAACGACATCGTTTTGGCTAGGTAAGGTGCTTTATATATGGATATATTGTGTATGTGAATGGGATGTATTTTGATGAGCACAGTTGGAGAAATGTATAAAAAGCTATTGTTAGCAGCAGCTTAATTAGGTGTATAATGTAATGTACATCTATTTTGCTTCTTGGGTTGTATGACTTGTATCTTTAAATCATCTTTTCACCCTTAAATATCGCGCCCTCGTTTCTCTCGTATACTTTTTCTGTTCCATTTGATTATATATGTTTTTCAAAGGGAAATATAGCAAATCACCCAGTAAGTGGATTATACATCCGATGTACTAC
>JAOWBH010168225.1:0-10797 GCA_028566215.1 Silene coronaria
CTCTAATGACTGTCAAAACGACCGTATCGGCGCGTAGATGACAACCAAGGGGTATACACAAGTGTTTGAGCTATCACTTGACGATAAACTTACGAATTGTCATAAATCATTCCGTGTACCAAACATGCGGAAGGTGTAGAAACGATGTATCTACAGTCGTTGTCATTATATTATTAATACTCCTTATGAAAGCCGTTGTCATTATGTTAGAGTTGTTTATAAACTCATTACTAAAGTATGAAAATGTTTATTTTGATTTTTTAATTTTTGATTAAATATTTATAAGTTATTGTAATTAATGTATACTAAATCATTATTATTTTTTGGGCATACAAAATAATGAAACTATGGTACTAAATCTAGGCCGCAACAATACACGACTAGTTTATCAAGGTTTTCAAGGTTAGACTGCAGTTTGAAGCAATATACGCCACATTTATGGCACAATGATTGATTTCAAAATCAAGTCTGAAAGTGAGAGTTTACTGCAAAATGAAGTACCACTTCGATAATTGAGTACTATTAGGAAGGATTGTTTCATATTTCCATCACTGTGACATCAAAACTATGAAGCCATGGTATTAAAATATATCAACTAGGACCCGGCACTGAATCACAGCCAAGTTATCAAGGTTTTGATGGATATACTTCTTTTTTGAAGTAAAATATCAAGAGCCGAGAAAAAAGTCGAGAGTCGTGATTATGCTTACGAAATAAGGAAGTCATGGTATAACTAACATCTAGGCCATGACACTGAATCACTGATTTCAGTGAAAGAGAATTGCAGCATACATTAATTCAACTGTCTCAAACCCCTAAGCTTATATTTCGTACACAGCTTTGCCATAAATATATAGAACATGCCATGCTAACCAGAAAATCAAACAATATTAAGAATGAGAATGATAAATACAGTTCAATTTGAAGGAATTTTATACAATGAAATCCTGAGAAACCTCTTTAAATAAACCATTAGTTGTCCCAAATAACCAGCCAATAATTTATGTTCCGTTTTAGACATGTTTTTTGAGGCAGTTCTGGTGGAAAACAGGTTTAGACTTCTCACCCAATTCCACGTGCTTACATAAGAAAACAATCCGTAAGCAAACATAAATTATTTTCTAGAAGACACAAAGGGACTAACAACAAAGAATAATTGCACAAGACCGAGCTATTTCTCTTTTATAGCAGTCTAAGGTTTCTCTTTACCTGTTGCAGTATCTGAAGTCCAATCCCCACAATTAATGCACGCTTAACTCCGGGCTCAAACAACTCCCTCCAGCTCGGCCCATTCGTTGCTGAAACCGTCGGTTTAACCACACAATCTTCAATGGGAGAATCAATCTTGAAATCCGTGACACAAAGGGCAGATTGACTGACCAATCCAGCAGCTTGGACAAACTGTCCATTCCCTGGAATATCAGCAGACTGAATAGAAACAAGAGAGCCACGCATAGATCCCATACCGGGTTCTTTGCGAAGATAAACCCTTTTCAGTTCACCTTTACCATCCTGTCCTTTCTTGTCTGCTCGTTTATATGCTAACTGCCAACCACCTCCAATACCTGCCAAAAATTTTACATACAGTTCAGTACTTCCACATATATACCTAGAAAAAGGATGAACAAGACAAGGAAGGATCAAGCAAAGAATGTGGGCTAGTTTCACTGGTAATACCAGCGAGTGAAGGCGCTCATGGCCAAATTCATCATTATCATATTTGCCCTTGTGGTTCCGTTTACTACCAAATAAAAGGTTAATGTTTCCTTTGAGGCTAAAAATTCGATATCCTTCAATGATACCTGTGCAGAATAACAAGGTTCGTATAATGATAGCCTATCACTACCCATTCCCCTCTAAAGATCCTATTAACAAGGTTTGTATGATGAACACAATGCCTAGGACAGAAAGAAAGTAAATTTAAGATTTGTTATTATATTCTGATACCTGTGCTATTGACCACTTCGCCAGCTTGCATTAGACTGCTATTACTCCTCATGTTGGGGACACTGCCACTTGATGGAGGCAATGTATCCTTTTCAAAAACAGATGCATTAGGTGAGAGCAATGGTGTCTTCAGGTTATCATCAGAGTCTCCATCTGCAGCATCAACATCAGATGCAGTATCCTCGCCATGGCTCTCCACCTCCCAATTTTCATGTCTACCATTCTCATCGCCTGCAGCATTGAACATGCTCCCAATGTTCGGGAAGATAGAACTAACCATACTTCCTGCGTGGGGAAGCGCCTCGTGTACACTGCCGAATAGCGTTACAAGTGGGTCCATCATATTTGCCATGCTTCCCTGGTTGGCCATGCTTCCATAACGAGAGACCAACCCAAGCATGCTTTGTCCAGTAACGGGTTTTGCAATCCAAGATTGACCTTGCTCCGCACCATATAGCTTGATTTGTCCCTTATCTATGGTGGCTTCCTCGTCATTGTCAGGGCCTATCATATACTCTTCGATAGTTGTATCCTCTCCAGTTCCAAGACCTTCAATAAGCAATGCCATCTCACCTACATCACAGCACATAATATAATACGTGTTTAGAGAAAACTTTTAGAAATGGGGGAAAATGTTGAGAGATCCACGAGTCAATTGTAGCTAGCAGTCTAGCATTACGGAGTTGTAATTTTCATTTCTATATATATGGGTAACACTTAAATTTCAACATGAAAATTCACACTTCAGCACCAGCATTGGAATACAAGGATTTCAGCAAGCAAATTTAGGATATAACTATGTAAGGCACAGAGCAATTTTTTAGAGCAATATAAATACATTAACCACAGACACAAGAACGCTCGTTAATTATTATATGTCAAGAGCTAGTCAAAGCTCTGAAAATCTGGAACAACCTGATTAACATTAAAACAAAGGTATGTCATTCGAAGCAATGCATGATAATTACGGTTTTAAAAGGCTGCAGCTGTGGTTTGCTGCGGCTATTGTAAATTGTGACAATGTATCTGACATCAGTTGATTATCAAAGTCAATTAAGGAGGATATAAACGGATGAGGCGAGGTGGGGCGTAGCATACCAGTGACTTCTTCTCTGCCACGCAATTTTTGTAGGACCTTCTTAGCCTCAGCCATTCTCCCTTTACTGACAAGCCACCTAGGGGATTCCGGCAAGTAAAATACCGTCAATGCAAAATATAAAAGTGATGGAATAGAAAGAACACCGAGCATCAATCTCCAACTAGGCGCTTCCATCAAAGACATGCCGAAAACCATGCAATAAGACATAAACATCCCCCCTGAGCCAGTGAACTGTGGGAGGGTATTTAGCTGTCCTCTAATTTCTGGAGGAGCAGTTTCCGAAATGTAGACTGGGACAAGAGTAACAGATAGGCCAACTCCAAAACCATCAAAAAGCCTCCCCAAAAGTAAGATATATACATTAGGAGACCAAAGCATCACAAGGCCGCCAAGAAAGTATAATAATGACGAGGCGATTAGCATGGGACGCCGCCCTACAGAATCTGAAACTGGGCCTGAGAAAGTTGTGATAACAGTGGCCCCAATAAGGGACATGGCCACAATAAGCCCTTCCAAGGTTGGTTGAGTTTCAAGCTTGAATTCCCTCTTGATATAGATAACGGCCCCTGCATTATCATCAAATTTAATATTGTTCACTGCATCAACTTTTCAAATAATACAAGCATCAATAACAATCAAAGTAATCAGATACCTGCAATAGTCGCATTATCCCACCCTTGCAAAAAGTTGCCCATTGTTGCAGCGAGCGCTGCAAACAAAGCCCCTCTCATATTTGCTTGCCCTGAGCTATAGTTCTTCGTTTACACCCTGAATATGCCGTTTACTAATAATCAATTCTCCATTGTTAATTTTTTGGGTGTAAAGGGACCCATACAGACACTTTTGATGCTTACGGGTTTTGAAAACAGGCAATGAATACTGCATACCACTCAATAAACTGAGCAGGTATCTTTGAACACACTTAATATAACACGGGGATTGCGTAACTACAACATACCATAAATCAACCAGGCACAAAACTTTTACCAGAACCCCTTTCCTAGAAATCATGATTTCCACCAGAAACCCTTCATCCTACTACTAAAGGCCAAATCTTTTTTCATGGCTAACGGAAGAATTACACATGATCTATATACATTATACATTACTACATAATAACATCATCCCATCAATCAAACAAGCATATAGATTCCTCACTAAATCATAAATCACACATCATTTACCCGCATTATAATTTTACTTACACCATACTCCCTCCGTCCCAATCATTTGTTTACCTACGTCTTTAAATCAAATCAAAGGCAAACAAATGACTCGGTTCGGAGTGAGTACCATTTACCATTGGAGGAGTAACAAACAAAAAAACATACCAGTACCAGTTAATCACCTGAATTCCAAACTAAACCATCGTATTAAATCTCTATAAAATACCAAAGATCATATTTTTTTTAGTAATTACATCAGAATTACACCTGATTAACAAGCATAACATATGATTTCAAACAAATATACTATTTTTATGCCCAGAATTCTAAAAATAGATAATCACTAACTAACTACCAACAAATCTTCAGTTCACTAAAAAAAACATCACACTTAAAGTGGGTTACACTAAAATTACGCATCAAATTTATGTATGATTAAAAACATGTGAAGAACGAACATACCTTTTTCTGCTATGAATTATATTTACACAAATTCTTACAAGAGACGGACAGTACCATTTCCCCTCACAAAATATTCATTTAGAGTGAGTGGGAGATGCACATGGGGATCCCCCTTGTCCCCTCTTTGTCCCATCTACCCATTTCCTCTCACAGACGACCCGTCTTTAATTACTATCCGTCACAAGCAAGACGGATTGTTATATTTATGCAATTGAATGTAATTTGTGAATTTATATATGGTCATGCTGCATGCATTATAAAGGGCACCGACTAATTATTTAAACCACTGAATCCCAAGATTAAGACGGAGAGGAGATTAACAAACAAAGAAAAATTCAATTATTGAACAACAATGTGACATAGATTGGCGTCTTCCTCAATCATACAGAGAATAATACGGACTAATAATAATGTCTTATGTTATTATCAACCCCAAGATTCTTCTGGACTAAGATACACGAATATACTTTGTGGGGATTAGAGATATGATGTCAGTGTGTGCAATTAATAAGACCGTCTCGCACAGTGAGGCGGTGCAATATCTTGTAAGAGAAACTACTATGCAATGCTAATAAATGAGCACAAATTCTTATTTGTGGCGGAGATACCCGTCGTAAGCTTGCGACGGGTCGAATACATATCATATTACATAATTTGGTAATTGGGTTGAATTGACAAGTAGGGTAGTATGACTACAACAGGCAGCTGAGCATTAATTGGATGTGTACTTTTATCAACATAAAATAATCATATACAACTTTTATTATCCAATTATTAATATTAAAGACACCAAACAATAAATGCTTGGCATGCTTTACAGTCCGTCATTTGCCATCACCTCCATCATCTACTTTCATGCTTAACCTTCCATTACTTTCATCATCACACTTTTCATCCATTTTCCATCTTATTTTTCACACTTTAAATCTCAAAATCTACTAAAAATCACATTTTACCATTCAGAAAATTTGAAAAACAAAAAATGACGATAATTGATGGTGCGATAATTGAGGTTGAGGGTCCGATAATTGATCAAACAATGGAGGGCGAAAATGACAATTGTGCCATAAATTTTGAGGGTTTGACGGAAAATACGATAAGTCAAGGTATGCATTCTTAGGGCATCTACGTTGGGAGAACTTAATGCATCTATATTGTCTAGAACTTAGGGCATATTATTATTATTATTATTATTATTATTATTATTATTATTATTATTATTATTATTATTATTATTATAACACAAATCAATGAAGAAGATTTTCTATGGTATTGTTGTTGTTATTGTTAATGATGTTGAATATCTTTTTGTGATTGATTATAGTTTTTGAATATTTTAATGCACATGTATATATAATGATTGTCTCTACTTTTAGTTTTAATGTCACTATGTCAACTAGAATACGACAGATAATATAAAGGCACATGTTATATATCTAATGAATGTCTCTACTTTTAGTTCTAATGTCATTATGTCAACTACAGTACGACAGAGAATATAAAGGCACATGTTGTTGTATATCTAATGAATGTCTATACTTTTAGTTTTAATGTCAATATGTCAACTAGAGTACAACAGATAATATAAAAGCACATGTTGTTGTATATCTAATGAATGTTCATACTTTTAGTCCAAATGAAACACTGTCAAGTAGAGTACGATAGATAAGATAAAAAACACATGTTGTATATCTCGCGAATGTTCGTACTTTTAGTCCAAATGTCACACTGTCAAGTACAATAAGTGTCTCTACTTTTAGTCATAATGTCACCCTGTCAACTATTTTATTTTAGGTACAGATTATTTAAATGCACATATCCTTGCATATCTAATGAATGTCTCTACTTTTAGTCTTAATATCACTATATCAACTAGAGTACGACAGATAATATAAAGGCACATGTTGTATATTTAATTATTTTTCATACTTTTAGATTTGTATATCTAATGAATGTGTCTATACTTTTAACCTCATGTCAACCTGTGTAGGCACAGATTATTCGAAGCTACTATTAAGAATGGAATTTGAAGAATGAGAAGTTATTTACGAGATGTATAAGAAACACTCACATGCTGTGGGTTTCAACATTAGGAAAGAAATTTTCACAGGGTGGACGGGCCTGGAACACCCGAAATCGAGAGAAACTTTGTATGATCATGTGAAGGAACCCATGGGAATGGTAGTAGACTAGTAGGTGAGTTGCACATGGTGAACCCCATAACGCTACTATATACAATTTGGTAACATAACTGATAAAAATGTAAACAATTATGTTTAAACCTGTGATCATTCAATAAAATTATTCATATAGTAGATCCTAAATGTGCAGTTTACCACATGTAATAGCTTAACAAATTATAATGATTCTTATATAAGTCGATCTTGTGGACAATTGTAGCGAAAATGTCACCATTACATAGCAAATTAGCAGGTGATGTCCCAAAGAAAATGCCTAACATAAGGCCAACATTAACTGCATAAAGCATGTCCAAAAGAAGGCCATAAACGACGTCCCAAGCTAGTCAAATGTTTACGAACAAATAAGGCCGCCAACCAAGCTAGTAAAATGTTTACAGACAAATAAGGCCACCAAAAAAATTACGAAAGGCAAAATAAGGCCACCAATGATGTCCAAAATGAGGCTACACAACATGCCCAAAATAAAGGACCCAAACATTCCAAACACAAGACTACTAATTCTTTTGGGTGCTCTTTTTAACCCGGGTGCAGGTGTTAGGCTGGCTCACTTCTGATTCTTTAATGTCTGCGTAAATGATCCCTGAGATCCACCTCCTGCAACACTAGCACCCGTCATATCACTTTCATTTACTGATCCTTGAGGTTGTGACACACCTTCTCCCTGAGGTGCCAGCTGCCGTGTCAGGTTGTTGTGCATAATGACTACCACCGAAAGATTCCTCCTTGTTGTCATCCAACTTCGGAGCCAGATCTACAAAAACTTGAAATAATGGTTACATATAAAACTTAAAACTGAAAAAATTTCACACTTGTACCTATTTTAACAAACTTTGCAACCTGCCAACATTGTCAAATGAAAATTATAAACATGTCATGTATAAAAGTTCCAAAGAAATACACCCAATTTAGCAGACTTTGTGACCATGTTATTAATACAACATTGAACTCTAAAATGGTGACAAATACCACATTGCAAAATTATAAAACTTGTACCTATTTTAATTGATTTTGTAACCTACCAACATTATCATGAAAATTAGAAACATGCGAAGTATAGAAGTCCTAAAGAAATACACCCAATTTATAACGCTATGTGACCAAGTAAGTAATACAACATTTAACTCTAAAATGGTGAAAAATAACACATTGCAAAAATATTAAACATGTACCTATTATAACAAACTTTGTAACCTACCAAATTTATCATGAAAATTAGAAACATGCCAAGTGTAGAAGTCCCAACGAAATACACCCAATTTAACAAACTTTGTGAACATGTTAGTAATACAACATTTAACGGTAAAATGGTGACAAATAACACATTTGCAAAAATATTAAACTTGTACCTATTTCAACAAACTTTGTAACCTACAACATTATCATGAAAATTAGAAACACGTGAATTATAAAAGTCTAAAGAAATACACCCAATTTAACAGACTTTATGACCATGTTAGTAACTGTAAAATGGTCACAAATAATACATTGTAAAAATATTGAACTTATATCTATTTTAACATGTAAAGACACCCAATTTAACTCAATTTGTGACCATTTCAGTTAGACAACATTGAATCCTAAAGTGCTTACAAAAAATATATTACACAATTTCAAAACTTGTACCTATTTTAATAAAAAAAATAATCTGAAAATAAAAGCATCACTGTGTTGATTCTTTAACCCATAAACAAATAATCTATTATATGTTGAGATGGAGATATTTTTTAAACCCATAAACAAATAAATCATAAACAAAAGCATATATAAATAATCTGAAAACAAACAATTAATCTATTAACATGTTGAGATGGAGATATTTTTCAACCGGTTGATTTTTTTACCACAAAAAAACCCAAAAACAAAAAAACCCAGAAACCATGTCCATTTTTTTTACCACAAACAAACCCAGAAATAAATAAATTTAAAATAAAATGTAAGAACAACAAATAACCTCATTCGACATCATTTGTTGCCTCTATCGCTATAGTACTCTTCTTAACCGATTTCCGTTTCGCTGATTGTTTGATCACCATCTAATAATGTTTTGTTTTTTTGGTGATTTGGATGAAGGAGAAGATGAGAGATTATGAAAGATGAAAGAGACGGTTGAATGTTGTTAATGAAAATTTTTTTTATTGTTTTTTTAGAAGTTGAAATAAAAAGTTTTGTCAGAATGTGTAACATTGGGAAGTGGAAGTTTTTAATTGTTTTTTATTATTGAATTGTCAAATCAACTTTTTGGGTGGAAGATTAAAAGTCTTACACTTTTAGCATCCGGACAATCTTTATACCATTTACTACCTAAATGGTACTATTCGCGATCCGTCACAAGCTTGTGACGGATATCTCCGTCACAAGCAAGACGGATTGAAAATATAAAAAGACATAGCATTTAAAACATTATTTTACAAGTTACATTAATACAATATTTAAAAAAAAACACAGCAAATATTACATAGAGAAATTAAATACAAGAAGATATAAGACGATAAATAAAATACATTAAATTAAAAGACTGTTGAAAAAGAAAATAATACAACATTTAGTCTATTAAAAAAACAATATATGTCAATATTACTACATATGTGTAGAATTATGAATTCTTAAACGTCTATTAAAAAACGATATCGAAGAGAGTAAATAAAATCAAAGAAAGAAAAGAAGGCAAAGTGAGTGAATATATGTCAATATTACTACCTATGTGTAGACAAAAAAAATAGGAATTATGGTGTATTTTTTTTCAAAAAACTTATTACATATTGAATATTAGCAAAGAATATAAAATTAGTTGATAATAATTGAATTGGGGTACGGATAAACAATACAAAGTCTGGGAATTGGATTCATATTGTGAGCAAAAGACAATACGTGGCTTCCACTATCCCATTTTGTGAGCAAAGTATGAGAATTGCATGCAGCGTTTCAATATGCGAAAAATCGTTGCTTGGTTTAATCCTCGGCTACTTGAGGATACATCCTCACCATTGGGCCACTCATTTCTATCTTCCTCAACTTTTCGCTGCATGTCTTCCTTATGGTTGGAGATGCTCTAATGACTTCAAACATGTTCCTTAAACTGGAAGCGTATCACACTATCACATCATACGTTAGTACCATATTCAGATCCCGATACGGAGTATTTATTTAGTGAGTACGAAATTACCATATTACTAAACCGTATGCTTTGAAAGCCGGTCTTGATTTGGCTTTCTTCCGGGTTTATCCTTTTCCCTTTTGTTTGTATCTTAATCTTAAATTAGTTTTATTTCTGTTAGTCTTTACTAACCATAGTTCCTCATTTTATTAACCTTAATTTTGACCATAAAGAAAAACTAACATGATATTTGTGTATTTTATTAATACAATCCGAAACAGGAAAAAGTATTTCAAAATGTAATTTAGACGATCATCAAACGTTTTAATCTCAAACAATATACTAAGAATGTTGCGCTATTGTTTCACAAAAACAAGGAACTCTCCATAAGAGTTTAACTAAAGTACCGTAATCAGTTAGATAATATTGTTACACTAATTCTCATTGAAGACGGGATACTTTTCGTCACAAGCTGAAGACGAAGCAAATGTGACCCATTTGATGACAAATAGTTATAGCTTGGAAAATTGTTCTTATAACTTTTTACAGGAACTCTCCTATAGGACAGATCCAATTAGAGATATCAGTCCAATAAGAGTTTGAGTAAAAAAAAAAAATTAAAAAACAAACGTGTGGTGGAAAATTGAGAACAAATGAAAACCGAAAATTTACCCCCAAATCCCACCATCTTGATATTCTAAGAGCAACTCCAATAGTTGCTTTTAAGGACCTGCTTTTAATTATTATAAATTTTTAAGCAACATGCTCACCATTGGAGTAACAAAATACAAACCCGCTTGCAAGCAAGTGTAGCTTTGTCAAGCTACA
>JAOWBH010168247.1:0-10796 GCA_028566215.1 Silene coronaria
TCACTGCCTCGGGAAACCGAGATGGTAACAGCCTTATTTATCTGGGAATGTCTTGCTAAAGGCTCCTAAATAAATGGAGGTGTTACAGATGTAGTCGTCAAATCAAAGAAAAGAGAAGACCATGTCAACGACCTTAGAACGGTCTTCGAGAGACTTAGGAAATGTCAACTCAAGATGAACCCACTCAAGTGTGCGTTCGGCATCACATATAGGAAGTTCTTGTGGTTTGTGGTGACACATAGAGGCATTGAGATCGACCAAACAAAAATCAAGGCTATTAATGAAATGCAAGAACCAAAGACATTGAAGGAGCTGCGCGGCTTGCAAGGACGTTTGGCATACATTAGAAGATTCATCTCTAACTTAGCAGGACGCTGTCAACCGTTCAATCATCTTATGAAAAAGGATGCTCCTTTTGAATGAGATGAGAAATGCAAACATGCTTTTGATAGCATAAAGAGGTACTTGGCCAGCGCACTAGTGTTAGGGGCACCGATTCCAAGAAAGCCACTCATTCTATACATCGCCGCACAAGAACGTTCAATGGGGGCAATGTGTGCCCAAGAAATTGAAGGACACAAAGAGAGGGCACTCTACTACTTGAGTCGTTCGTTGGTTGGAGCCGAATTGAATTACTCCCCAATCGAAAAATTATGCCTTGCATTGGTGTTTGCAATTCAAAAGCTGCTACATGCAAGTGCATACTATTCATGTGGTCTCAAAGGCTGACCCCATCAAGTATATACTCTCACGACCAATTTTATCTGGTAGACTCGCAAAGTGGGCAGTCTTACTTAAACAGTATGACTTAGTGTTTGTGCCTCAAAAAGCGGTGAAAGGTCAAGTTATATCTGATTTCTTAGCCGATCATCTAGTCCCAGCTGAATGGGAACTTTCAGACGAACTACAAGGAGAAGAAATCTTTTACGTGGACATTTTACCTCCATGGCAAATGTACTTCGACGGTGCAGCAAGGCGAGACAGAGTTGGAGCAAGAGTTGTATTCATATCTCCGCAAAACCATGTAATGCCATACTCTTTTACACTTACAGAGTTTTGCGCAAATAACATGGCAGAATACCAAACTTTGATACTTGGCCTTCAAATGGGAGTTGAAATAGGCGTTCGGGACATAGATATTTACGGAGACTCATAATTGGTAATAAGTCAAGTCCTTGATGAATATGATGTGAAAAAAGAAGACCTAGTTCCTTACCATCGACGGGCTCTACAACTACTTAATTAGCTCGAATCCATAAATATTGGTCATGTACCAAGGAGTGCCAATAAGTTGGCTGACGCGCTTGCTAACTTTGCAACCACTTTGGCACTGGGGGCAGAAGAATCTATGCAAGTCCCAGTCTGCAATCGTTGGGCAATACCGTTGCTTGAAGCACTAGAAAATGTAGATACAACAAACATGATATGTGTTTATACGGCTGACGAAGACGACTAGCGGCAACCTATCATCGATTTTTTGGACCACCAAAAACTGCCTGATGATCCTAGGCACAAGGTAGAGATACGTCGACGTGCTCCAAAATTTCTTCATTACAAAGGGACGCTCTACATACGTTCTTTATTAGGACACTGGTTAAGGTGTCTAAATAAAGAAGAAGCTACTGAAGCAATGCATGAAGCTCACTCTGGCATTTGTGGCGCTCACTAACCCGGACTTAAACTTCATGACCGTGTAAAGAGAATAAGGTATTACTGGCCAAACATGGTTCAAGACTGCATGGACTTCACGAAAAAGTGTGAACCCTGTCAGTTGTACGCAAACTTCATACATCAGCCGCCAGAGCCGTTACACCCGAATGTCTCCTCATAACCCTTTGAAGCTTATGGACTCGACGTTGTGGGACCACTCACTTCGAAGGCGTCAAATGGACACGAGTATATTCTCGCTGGTACTGACTATTTCTCGAAATGGGCAGAAGCCATCACGCTACGGGAAGTCAAGAAGGAAAATGTCGTGAATTTTATCCGAACCCAGATCATTTATCGATATGGTATACCTCAACGTATCATAACTGATAATGGGAAACCATTCGATAACCATTTGATGACAAGTTTAGGAGAGAAGTTCAAATTCAGACAATACAAGTCATCAATGTACAACGCTCCTGCAAACGGTTTGGCTGAAGCTTTTAACAAGACACTCTGCAACTTGCTGAGAAAAGTAGTAGCAAAGTCAAAGCGAGACTGGCACGAAAGAATTGGCGAGGCATTGTGGGCCTATCGTACAACATACAAGACTCCTACTCAAGCAACCCCGTATGCGTTGGTGTATGGAGTAGAGGCTGTGTTGCCATTAGAATTACAGATTCCATCCTTACGCATTGCTATTCAGGAGGAACTTACAGAAGACGAAAATGACAAATTGCGATTAGCAGAGTTAGAAGCTCTCGATGAAAAAAGACTAGAGGCCCAACAGAAGCTCCAATGCTATCAAGCAAGGTTGTCACGAGCATTCAACAAGAAAGTGCGGCCTCGTTCTTTTCAAGTAGGAGACTTGGTCCTTGCGATACGAAGACCAATTATCACCTCTCATAAACCTGTTGGTAAATTCACCTCCACGTGGGATGGCCCATATGTGATACAAGAAGTTTACACAAACGGTGCATACAAGATTTCGGATGAAGAAGGTGTGCTCATAGGCCTAATAAATACGACTCTTGAAACAACATCATGCTCCTAAGCAAGAGTCTAAACTGCAAGCCTCTCTAAACTACGTCGGCTTGATCTCGTGAAGTACTGTTTTTACTTTACAAGTACATAGGCAACTTGAGTGAACATGTAGCTCGAGTACAGCCATATCAAAAGAAAATGTCACACCCCAAAAAAAAGCACAAAACAAAAACAAATAAACAAAAAAAAAAATAACAAAAAAAAAAACTTATACCGCTCCTGGCCCGCATGAGCCTAAACTGTGAACGGCTAAATCTCATTGTTAGATCATATCCTATTATAGTGTATCTTATACATGGATAAAGTTTAACAACGAGTCACCAAGGTTTAAGTACATGATTACTGTTGCTTACATAGTCTCACCAAGTTGAAGCACAAACAGTAATGTTGGTTAGATTTGAAATGTGGCAGTGTGGCACACCTCGACATCCTTCAAAATGCTTAAACGGTCTGCAAATATCTCGGACATAACTACATCAAATGTCTCTATTGGTCTTCGGGGCCTTAACAATCTTCGAAAAAAAGTTAGAGGGTCATCAAACCTTCAACGCCTAAAAATGAAATAACTCCAATATCGTCTAATAAGCTTGAATCGTCTTTGGGAATCTTCAATTAATATTCATCTTCCTGCACGCAAAATACTTCAAAGAATCTTCGAAAGCTCTTCATGATCTTCATCGCCATTGAAAAGGTTGAATAATCTCCAACGCTTGGTAGCCATGGCTCATATGTTGACCAAAATGACCCAGCGGGTTCAATGCATGGTAACTTATATGAGAATCATAATGACCTCCTGGAGCAATTTTCACGGCGATGTCTGAGGTTCCGCCATCATGGCATAATAGCTCACATGAAAACCGAAATGACCCAGCGGGTTCATTGCATGGTAACTCATATGAGAATCGAAATTCTTGGAAAATCTTCTAACGGTTCGCCATTCCAATTCATTCCATTATGACTCACATGATAACCGAAATGACCCAGCGGGTTCATTGCATGGTAGTTCATGTAAGAAATAAAATGACCTCGCTGGATAAATCTTTTGCAATTGATGAACGAGGTACATTGCGTAATAGCTCCTAAGAAAATATAAGGGACCTCTTGGAATGATGGAAGTTTATTTCCATGAAACAAATCGTTAAGTTAGCTTGCTTGACTATCTCTAGCTTGAAAAAATAGAATAATAGCTAGACATGACAAAGAAAGTTGATCAGTTCAAAATAAAGAGTGATAAAATCTCAGAAATTCAGAATGACAAATTTTCAAAGGCAAACAAATAAACTGCCGCAAGATACATTAGGAGGAAATTGAAGATCCAGAAGAAAATGAATATTAAGAAGACAGTATTAAACCCTGTAGTATCACAAACAAACAAGCAACAAACGATGTAAATTTGCAAAAGAGAAAGAGGAGTCGGAATTTGGATCAGTCAAGTTCAAGTTGAAGGCACCGTTCACATCCCATCTTATAGCAGCCATCAACTACCATAAATCTCATTGACGCTTTGCATAAGGGATGGATGCTTTCGCAAGAGGCCTGTATTAACATAAATAAGATGAAGCAAGTCTTGCACGATTACGGGTTTGTCATTGTCATGTACAAATTTTAGTTTAATATCATTAGAAGGAATATGAAAGCTTACCAGCAAAGAAACAAAAAAGGAGATGTATAGTAGCAAAATAAGAAAAGAAAATAGAGAAAGGCACATAACAACTACCTGCCAATGCCGGGATAAAGGAAACGAGAACACAATAAACAACCTGTGTATTGAATCAACGCTTGCAAAGAATCTGATCACCTACAAGAAAAAAAAGGGTGGATCTTTGAGAAGTTTCAAAATATTCGACAAGTCCAAGTCATCAAAAATCAGGGAGGCCTCCAAAAATGCTCCAACGAACTTCGGATAGCAAGCGAAAAGCCTAATAAGTTTTCTAGCATTGTTGAGAAATGTGATTAATGTTTGATAATGTTTGAAAATTTTTGACAAACTCGATCATTCTTGCGACGGTCTCTCATAATCATGGCCTCATAGGCATCGTCGTAGATTCCAATGTCTTCCTCAACTACATGCCCCTGGAAAAAAGAAAGAGAAGAAAAATTATCTTGAAGGAAAGCATAACTGTGTTTTTAGTTGCGAACAAAAGATTACTTTGATCATTTAGTTCGATGCCGATATACACCTGAACAAAAAAAAACAATCAACAGTCAGGTAGTCAAGTATGCACACAGGGGTACATATTAGCAAAGCTAAAGCAATGAGTAAAATAAAGGTCAGAGTGAAGGAGAAAAGATAAGGGAGCAACAAGACATCAAGCCTCACTACATTTTCAGTAAAAATATCTCCGACATGGTGTTTCACAGAAACGTGAAATCGGTCTCTGCTTTACTCAAGTATAATCGTTTGTAAGCAAATCAAATTTAGCCACAGCGTCAAATTAATCGACAACCGCAACAAACAAATACCGCGACGTCAAGCACGATGATAGACCGATTACTGGAGGGAGCTATGATGACCACAACTGTAGCCAAGGCTATGAAAACATGAGCATATAATCTTCAACTTTGAATCGGTACACAAATGCACCTGCGTAACAGCCGTGACTCACTGACTCCATGCTTCCGGTTTTGAAAATTCAGTTGTTGAAGAAGTTGAAGACAGTACTTGCGCCTGTCACTCCCAACACGAGTCAACAACCATCAACCACCATAAACCTTACTGGACGAGCAAGTCATTCTGTCATTTGGAACAAGAAAATTTGACTGAATAAAAAATTAATTTCAGTAAACAAAGACCAACATATGTCTACAATATTCATGCCAATGCGTAGACTGTATAAAAGCAGATTGATACGAAAGATGTCGCTAGTGACTATTAGGAATACAAGCTAGGCTTGTCTTCCACTACTACTATGCTACACGGTTTCCTTATGCTACAACTATTCTTTGTATATTTATTATCTTTATTAGCTAATTGATAGGTTGTAATTAGCACAAGTTTATCTTTTCAGTTCTATAGATTAGTTTCGTATGACTCCTTGCACAAGTCTTCTGCTGTTTTCTACTTGTATAAATAGCAATATCATTGTACCAAATTGATTATCAATAACAATATACTTTCCTTATTCTTATATGGTATCAGAGCAACACGATCTCGACTCGTATACTCTTCTTCAACCAACGCTCCTTTCCTACTCACAAAACCCCCATCCTCACCATGTCTTCCGCCATAAAAATCGACAACATCAATGACCCCACCAACCCTCTTGTTCTTGTTAACCTTTCCATGGTTAAAAAACTTACCCCACTCACCTACCTTCCATGGAAAACTCAGTTTGAATCCATCCTCTTTGGTAGAGCTGATCATGGGTCGGGCCTATGCGGGCTTGGGCCGGCCCGGGATGACAAAAATGGCCCATGTGTGCGGGCTAGGCCGGATCGGGCCAAGTGAGAGGGCCTATTTATTGATCCCAAGCCCGACCCTCATGGGCTAAATCGCGCTTTCGGGCCTAAATGGGCTTTTCGGGCCCTAAAATTTACGACTTACCGAACGAGATAAGTAGTATAATAATACCTTAAGCTAATACTTTAAAAACACACTTAGACAAAAGATTCTACAAAGTATGATGAAGTGCGTCTAAATAATCTCCAATGTTATAGTTAAGACAACCATCAAAACAGTAGAATGTTTAATCAGGCCTAGTAGATATGATTTATGTTGTTAAACACCGCTATTAAATCTCAATAATTATATACATGAGTCTATAAAGAATTATTTATAACATTAACGCTAATTCAACAAATTGTATAAAAAAAATTTCCGAATTAATTAATATGGACCGGGTCAGGCCAAAATTTGGGCCAAATGCTTGGCTAAAGCCCGCCCCAAAAGTACAATGGGCCTTTTTGGGCCAAAATAAAAGACCCAAGCCTTTAAAAAAAGCGGGCTGGGTCGGGTCGGGCCTATGGCCTTGAGCCATTTGATCAGCTCTACTCTTTGGCTATGATTTAGTTAAGTTCCTAGACGGATCTCACCCTCTCCATTCATCCACCATAACTGAAACACCTGCTGCCACCTCCACTGAACCCGCACCCCTCCCAAAAACCATCCCTAACCCTGCTTATCAGACCTGGTTGCGTCAAGACCGTCTTCTCTACGGTGCTCTTCTTGGCACCATTCCCCCGACCGTCTCGCCTCTTGTGATTCGTGCTGCAACATCCCAAAAGGCCTGGCAAATCCGCTCAGCCACTTATGCCAATCCATCCCGAGGTCATATTCTACAGATTAAGGAACGCCTCAACTCAATCACCAAAACCACCCAACCAATCTCCGACTATATGCAAGCCATTAAAGCTTGTACCGATCAACTTGCCATTATGGGCAAACCAATGGATTCAGAAGATATTATTGCCAAAACCTTGAAGGGTCTCGATTATGAGTCTTTCAAACCCATCGTCGATGCAATTATGGCTCGCGATGAACCGATCACCTTTGAGGCACTTCATGAAAAACTCATTAATTTTGAACTCACAGAAAAACGGGCCACCACACCTGCTCCCTTTCCAGCCTCGGCTAATCCTGCCAGCTATCATCCTAACTCCTCCAATCGGTATGCACCACGTCAGTCTTTCAACCCTCATAATAATCCTCCCAACCCTCCCAAAACACCAACTGCTGCTCAAAACCCTAATCCCTTTAAGGGCAAATGTCAATATTGTCGTATTGTTGGGCATGTTTTCTCACAATGCTTCAAATTCAGGAAGGCTTATCCCACCGTCATCTTTCCTCCACCCAGACCTGCTGCCATCTTCGCTCCAGCCCAAGTTAACACGGCCCTTCATCACTCGGCAGGACCAACCACAAAACCATGGCTTCTTGACACAAGAGCAACTCATCACCTTACAAATGACCTTGATAACTTAGCACTTCATTCACCATACGACGGTCCCGATGATATAATTATTGGCAATGGTTCTGGTATTTCTATAACTCACTCCTTCACTCTTTCCACTCCTTCACATTCTTTATTTTTTAACAAAGTTTTATGTGCCACCAAAATCTCTCGTAACATTATTTCCGTCTCACAATTTTGCAAAGATAATAATGCTTATTCAATTTTCTCACCCACTTCTTTTGTTATAAAGGCTATGAAGACGGATCAAGTTCTTCTTCAGGGCAACATCAGCCTTAGTGGCACGTATGAATGGCTTCCACCCTCTGCACAAGCTCACCTTTCTCACCTCTCCAACGGTCAAATTTGGCATCACCGTCTAGGACATCCGTCCAAACCAATTCTTTCTTATTTAAGTACCACTTATGATTTAGCTATTTCCTCTTCCTCGTTATTGAATAATTGTAACTCTTGCAATATTAGCAAGAGTCATAAGTTGTCTTTTTCGCAAACCTCAATAAAGTCTTGTGCACCGCTTCAATAATTATTTACTGATGTTTGGACCTCCCCTATTTACTCTCATGATAAATTTAAATACTACGTTATCTTTGTTGATCATTTTACGAAATACATCTGGTTTTATCCCCTCAAAAATAAATCCGACCAACTCAAATTTTTCTCCGTTTTCAAAAACTTGTTGAAAAATATTTTAACTTGCCCATTATTCAAGTCTACTCCGACAATGGAGGCGAATACATTAAATTATCCCTCTCACTTGCTAACAATGGCATCACCCATCTCACGACACCACCTCATACACCCGAGCACAATGGTTATTTGGAACGTCGTCATCGCCATATCGTCGAAACCGGCTTGTCCCTTCTTTCCCACGCCCAACTACCTACTTAATATTGGCCTTATGCTTTTGCCACTGCTACGTATCTCATAAATCGGTTACCCACCCCCAGCTTGCAAAATCAATCTCCATATCTTAAGCTATTCAAAACCCCTCCAAATTATCAAAAACTCCGTAGCTTCGGGTGTAAATGTTACCCCTGGCTACGCCCTTACACCACTCACAAGCTTGAACCTCGCTCCATCCCTTGTATTTTTGTTGGTTACTCCCTTACCCAAAGTGCCTATTTATGCCTCGATCCCACTACTCATCGGTTATACACGTCCCGACATGTTAACTTTGTCGAAACTGACTATCCTTATCCAACTCTTACAGCCTCCAAAACGGCTTCTTCATCACCCACCAATATGGAACATTGGTTCCATGACACTATCCTTGTCCCCACGCCAACTACCCCTGCTGCTGCGCCAATTGACCAACCTCCAGACACCCCTCCTGCCTCTCTCACGGCTCCACCCTCCTCACATCCCAGTTCCCCTGTTACCCCCACTGTCACCACCCCCCATGTTCTGTCACCTACCTCCTCTCCCTCTTTTACACGTCCTATACCAACCCCCTCTGCCTCCCGTTTCTCTCATCCTCCCCTCGTCTACTCCCGGCGCAACCCACCAGACCCATCACCCTTTCCTTCCCCTCCTCAGCCACCCCGCATAATTACAACCCGACTCCAAAAAAACATTCGTAAACCGAACCCGAAATATACCAAGATTTCTACCATTTCCCCTCCACCTCACCTTCCTACAACCACCAAACAGGCTCTTGTCCAACCTTATGGCGCAAAGCGATGTTGGATGAATTTCAAGCTTTAACACCCAATAAAACTTGGTCCCTCGTTCCTCATCGTTCTGACTACAATATTGTTGGTTGCAAGTGGGTATACCGGATCAAGTATAATCCTGATAACACAATCGACAAATACAAGGCTCGTTTAGTTGCCAAATGCTTTCATCAAAGGCCAGGCATTGACTACTCGGAAACCTTCTGTCCCGTAGTCAAACCAACTACGGTTCGTCTTATTTTATCTCTTGCTTTAAGTCGTGGCTGGTCTCTTCGTCAGCTCGATATTAACAATGCTTTTCTTCAAGGTGATTTACTTGAAACTGTTTATATGCAGCAACCCCCTGGGTTTATTGACCCGTCTCACCCTACTCATGTTTGCAAATTGACTAAAGCAATTTATGGACTTAAACAAGCTCCTCGAGCTTGGTATACGACTTTAAAAATGTTTTTATTATCCTTTGGTTTTGAAAACTCCATTGCTGATTCGTCTTTATTTTTATACAAAAAATTACCCTCACCAATTTATTTATTAGTTTATGTTGACGATATTATCGTCACTGGTCCCGATCCTGCCTTTACTGCCTCTTTTATACAAAACCTTTCTTCCAAATTTTGTTTAAAAGACCTTGGACTGTTGTCTTATTTTCTCGGTGTTGAGGTCACGCCTAATTCTAATGGCCTGCGTCTCACACAAACGAAGTATATTTATGATCTTTTGTTAAAGTACAAAATGTTGGAAGCTAAACCCACTCCGACACCGATAGATCTTTCTCCTGCTCTCGGCAAAGATGATGGCTCCCCTCACCCGAATCCGACTGAGTATCGTGCTTTAGTTGGCAGTCTGCAGTATTTGTCTATAACTCGGTCGGATATTGCATTCACGGTAAATAAACTTGCGCAATTTATGCAAAACCCATTGGATACTCACTGGCAGGCCCTCAAACGACTCCTTCGTTATCTTGGGGGTACTCTTCATGTTGGCCTTCAGTTATTCCGTCACACACCACTCCGTCTTCACGCCTACTGTGACGCTGGTTGGGGTGGCGACAAAGATACTTATGTTTCCACAACTGGCTATGTTACCTACCTTGGTCGTAATGCAATCTCTTGGACTTCTCGCAAACAGCGGGCTGTTGCTCGGTCCTCCACTGAGGCGGAATTTCGTGCTGTGGCCGAAACTACCGCTGAACTGAACTGGATTAGTTCCCTGCTACTTGAACTTGGTGTCCAGCTATCACAGTCACCTTCCATCTATTGTGATAACTTGGGTGCTACCACTTACTCTGCAAACCCGGTGTTTCATTCTCGTATGAAGCATATTGCTTTGGCTTTTCATTTTGTGCGTGAACAGGTTCAGTCTGGTAAACTTCGTGTTCAGCACATCAGTGGTGATGATCAGTTGGCTGATCTTCTCACCAAACCCCTTGCTCGATCTCGGTTTCATCTTCTTGTCTCCAAGCTTGGTCTTGCTTTCGCTTCGTCCAGCTTGCGGGGGCGTATTAGGAATACAAGCTAGGCTT
>JAOWBH010168258.1:0-10795 GCA_028566215.1 Silene coronaria
TTCATAGGGTGTTTTTCCATTTAGCAAAGGGGTGGGTGTTCGGTTTATTAAATACGCTGCCGTCATAATACATTCGCCCCAAAAATACAGAGGTAATTCCCCTTGAAATCTCAAAGCCCGTGCCTTTTCAAGTATGTGTCGATGGTTTCTCTCAACCCGACCATTTTGTTGGGGTGTCCCTACGTTACTAGTCCGAAATAAAATTCCATTTTCTTCATAGTAACGTTGCATAGGTGCAGATAAAAGCTCAGTTCCATTATCACTTTGAATAATTTTGACATTCTTTTCAAATTGAGTCTTAACCATTTGACAAAAAAATTTCATATAATCACCAGCCTCGCTTTTGTATTTCATGAGGTAAACCCACACTCCCCGACTATGGTCATCGACAATGGTTAGAAAATAATGTGCACGAGTCAAGCTTGCTACCCGATACTGCCCCCAAATATCACAATATATAAGGCCAAATAAAACATCACATCTATTATTATTGAGCTTAAAAGGAATACGGGTTTATTTAGCTCTACAACATGAATCACAAACTTCATCTAAATCCCAATTCAAATTACGTCAATCTAAATCAGAAAAACGAAAAAAATACTCTTAAAAGGATACCCGAGCCTTCTATGCCATACTCGACTCTCCTTTGACACCGTCATCTGACCCGCCAATTGCGTCTTTCCTGGTCGATAATAATATACCCCTTGTCTATGCTCACCCCGTCCAATCGTCTTCCTCGTAGTCCGGTCCTGCATTTCACAATAGTCAGGATAAAAAGTTATTACACAATTATTTTCATGTATCAATTGTTGGACGGAAATGAGATCACAAATAAGCGAAGGCACAAATAAAACATCTTTTAGCGCAAAATTGTCGCTTAATCTAACTTCGCCATGGATTGTCGCCTCGACACGCCATGGACTGTCGCCTCGACACGCCTTCCATCAGGAAGACTCACAGTAGAAAAATCTTCCTGCCATGTATTTTCCAAGCAGTCTCGTCTTCCCGTCATATGATGAGAAGCTCCGCTATCAATCAACCAACCATTCAATATTAAAAGTTAATTTCATACCTTGTAGCTTTTCATTACCCTCGGGACAGTTATTGAGCAGGATACGCAGCCTCTCCATCTTTGGCTGTAAAAGGAACATTCTGTTTTACATCACCATCTGATTTTCCTCCTGATGTTCCCGTCATGGCATGAGCTTGGTGGCTGTTGCGACCTCTACCTCGTCCTTTGCTGTAATTTCCATGGGTTCCTACGTTTTCTCTCCGACCTTTACCTCTTTCCCGTGCCTTCACTTCATCATATCCGTGCTTATCATAACAATTCTCCACCGTGTGGTAATATTTACCACAATGGCTGCACTGAGGTGGTGGGTCGCTTGCGTGGCGTTCAGGTTTGTTCATTCCTTTGCCTTTTCCTCCTCCGTGCACCTTAGTGGCCATTGCTGCATCATTTCGTTCCTCCTTGACTTTGGTCATAGAGGCATGTTTCTCCTCCCTTAGCACCAATGCATAGGCACGTGTTAGGGTCGTAATTAGGACCTCCATCAACAGATTCGATCGTATACTTCCATACAATGTCGAATCCAAACCCATCAAAAATTTATGTACCTTTTCTTCTTACTTTTCTTGCGCTATCGAAACTGCCGCTTCATAGGTGCAACTCTTGGCTTTGCTATAGTTTGCCAATTCATCCCAAATCATCTTTAAATAACGTGTGTAATATTCGACCACCGATTCCTTTCCTTGCTTGCACTCAGTGAGTTCACCCTTCAACTGATGAACTCTCGGTGCATTTCCTTCCGCGTACCTATTACGCAGTTATTCCCAAACCTCATCCATAGGTGAGGAAAAAACAATACTCGGGTGTAATTTCGGATCGATCACATTCCAAAGCCACGCCCTTAACATAGCATTGCATTGTCTCCATGCCACTAACTCAATGCTATCTTGTTCTCCATCACTGATTGGTTTCTTGACTTTACCTTCAATAAAAGTCATCTTGTTTTTAGCATCCAACCAGTTTTTGACTGCTTCAGCCCACATGTCGTAATTGCTGCCATCAAAAACAATTTGTGT
Organism: Silene coronaria; assembly: GCA_028566215.1. Lineage (NCBI taxonomy): Eukaryota > Viridiplantae > Streptophyta > Magnoliopsida > Caryophyllales > Caryophyllaceae > Silene > Silene coronaria. Next base: position 2,086 of record JAOWBH010168258.1, read on the forward strand.
AACATTCAAGCTTGGACTATCCGAAGGATGAAGGTAAAGGGGTAATGTCATAGGTATAGTCTTTGAACTTACCAATTTATCCCTGTCAGCTTCCCCAGGCATGATAAAGTAGTTTGATTTTAGGATTTTCGTTTTGAAAATATATGTGTTCTCAATGCTCTGATACCATGAGAAAAAACAAAGAAAGGAAGTGGAATTGGATGTCGTTTTTCTTATTGACCAGCGGCACATACATCTTATATTATATAGCTCAAGGCTCAACAACCTTAACTATTCTTGCCTAGATTAACTCCTACGTAATAGGCAACTTTATACATTCTCCTAATTTACAATAATAACATATGCTAAATATACACATAAGATAATATCAAGTATACAAAGAATATCCTTGATATTATTCTTTTCAAACTTAATAAGCGATATGATTGGTAGTCGAACAAAGACTTGTAGCATGAGGTCAAAGTTCAGGTAAGTGCCTGTGCCTGAGCCTGAAATATCGCACTGAGATACCCGTTTAGACGATGACGTTGTTTGTAGTCAGTCACACAAATTTGATCTTGAACCAATAAAAATCAATCAACATTCACTAAACCAGATAATAATAACACTGAGAAACCAATCAATTATTTAACTTTGATTATATATATAGGATTCCTACCTAATTTCCTCCCAAAATCAAGTTTCGTTAAACGAGATATAATCAATAAATAATAATTTTAGGAGAGAATACTAGGCTGAGAAATTCCTAATTGATTTGCGGTAATACTACAATCCTAAACTAACACCCTGAGACGGCCTTTTCTATATAAAAAAAAAATCATTCATTTATATTGCTATTGCTATTTGCTATCAATAAAAGAGTGATTTTTCACACCGTGAGACAGTCTTTTCTAGAAAAAATCATTTCATTTCTATTGCTATCAATAAAAGTGAGATTTTTAAATAAATTAACCGTTTCACACCGTGAAACCGTGCTAAAAGGTGATGATTTATGAAATTGAAACAACACTATAAAAGTTACATATGATTAATAATTGAATAAAAAAAAAAGTGAAGAATGATTAGAGGAATTACTAACCAAGCGAAGGGCATCGATGATACTGATTGTTCTGTACCATTTGGGAAATTGGGGGTTTCGTAATACTATAATGTACCTAATCGTGAAAACTAAAAATTGGGGGTGGAGAGTGGAGACCGTCAAATGCTATTATGATTGAATCGATCAATTTTAGCTAATAAGTATTAAAGTAGTGATTGATCCCATAAATTTGAATTGATGATTGTAATTGAATCCACTGATTAATTGAATTTTATTTATTTGATTTTCGACGAGAATTTTTTGGTGTTGTGCGTTGGTGATTACGGAGGGTTGTATAAGGGTATTGGTAGTGGTTTTTAGTGGCGGTGAATAAGGGTACGACGAGGGACATGCCAGCAATGACAATAGGAGGGAAACGTCGTCGACAGTGCAGGGAAGGTGACGCCGGCACGGGATGGGCCGGCGACGAGGTGTCTGGTAGTAGTGTCAGGATAGTGGACTCGTGGTGGCGCAGTGTTGGTGGTAGTGTCGAGTTGGTGGTGGTAGTGGTAGTGGTTGGTGAGTGAGGTGATTGAAGGGTAATGAAATCTCATTTCTCGGGGGTGAGGGGGTAAGGCTTTCCTTCTGAATTTAATTTCAATTCTAATAAATTCAGTTCAGTTCAGCTCTATTAAATTCAGTTCAATTTAGATCATTCATATTAAGTTTAGTTCAGTTCAAATCAGTTCAGTTCAGATCAAATCAATTCAGTTTATTTCAGCATTATAATTCTTATTTTATATTCCTAATATTATCATTATTACTATTAAATTATATTTATTTATTTACTATTTTTATCCCTATATTAATATATTTTTTTATATTTATTATTATTATTATTTTTATTATTTTTATTATTTTTATTTTTATTTTTATTTTATTATGGGGCAAATTTTATTACGATGGTATCAAAATTTACAAGAAATTAGTAGGCAGGCGAGATACTATCTGGGCGCCCACTCCCTTAGCTACAGAAAAGCTAAGTCTAGTAAAAATGTAAGCGGCAGCACGAGCCCCGGCATCCTGAGATACAGAGAATTATTATTATTATTATTATTATTAGGATCATATGAGAACAATCTTTAGGTGTGAACGGTATGAACACTTCCCAAACATTAGATCTAACCCCACAAAATCTAATCTATTGGTTGTGATTAACTCTTTTATACATCATATCACACTAAATCAAACCTAATTGACCACTTGGCCGGCATTGACCCGCCAGAAAAGTCAATGTCGGTGGTCAACGAAGGTCAACTGTGGTCAACGCCGGTAACCATGCAGTCAATGGTGGTCGGCGGTGGTCAACAGTGGTGGCTGGCAGTGGTCAACGCCGGTCAACGATCAGTCAATGGTGGTCGGCGGTGGTCAACGATAATTAAATATTAAGTCAAACCTTAAAAAGGTTGCTAATGAGGCTTGAACACATGACCTCTTAGTTGAAATGCATATGTTATTACCACTGTGACACATGTAGCTTGTTGTCACTTTTGTATCTCTTTTGATATATATGTATCTTAAGAGCTAAGTTAAAATAATATGTACATATAGTAGCTATTAAATGTACTTTTAACTTATATTCAATGTGTCTTCCGTACAAAATCAATATACAAGTTGAGTTATTTAAGTGTACTTGATAAAAAATTGAACAAAGTACATTATGTACTTATGATGATTATTATTTGTACTTATATTTTACATAATCATTATAAAATTTACAATTACTATAGATCATATTATTTTAACGAAAAATATATGTACGTACAATATATTTACGCCAAAGGTACATTTTATTTTCATTGTAGGTACATAATATATTTCTATATGATATGTCATGTATATTTCAATTACTTATCAAATACATATCATTAATTTGTTAAGTGTATCTTAGATTATATATGTATGTAGGTGGTACATTGACCATATGATATAGGTACATCTTATGATAACTATGGGCACATATCAAAGTATGGTACATTAAATATATATTATAGGTGCATGTAATAAATATAAAATTGAACAAAATATTTGGTGTACTTAGGATAATTATTATTTGTATTTCATAATTATTATAAAATTTACATTTATCATAGATCGTATTGTTTTAATGAAAAATGTATATACGTACAATAGATTTATGCCAAAGGTACATTTTATTCCATTGAAAGTACATAATATATTTCTATATGACATGTCATGTATATTCAACTATTTATCAAATACATATCATTAATTTGCTAAGTGTATCTTAGATTTATGCCAAAGGTACATATCAAAGAATGGTACATTAATTATTTATCAAATAACTACGTACGTACAATAGATTTATGCCAAAGGTACATTTTATTTTTATTGAAGGCACATAATATATTTGTATATGACATGTCATGTATATTCAATTATTTATCAAATACATATCATTAATTTATTAGGTGCATATTAGATGGATACATACATATATACATACATACATACATACATACATAGAAGAAGGATCAAGTAAGTTCTAGTGTTTTGGTTAAGTTCGTAAGTTCTAATCCAAGCCATTGGATCTAGGAAATAAAGGGTCAAGATTAAAACAAAATTAATGGCTGAGATTAAAAGGCAAACAAACCCTACTCTCACACACTCCCCTCCATTTTCATATCTCTCTCTTTACACTCTCCATCTCTCTCTAATCTCTACTATTCCTCCGACCACCACCCAACACACCTATAACCTCCATCCACCCGTCGCACACCAAAATACTTCCGCCTCCCCCTGACCCGCGCCACAACCACGCACCTCACGCTGCCGCCACCGCCCTCACGCTGGCGCCACCGCCCTCACGCTGCCGCCACCGCCCTCACGCTGCAGCCACCAGACCCACGCTGCCTTTACATTTTTTTTTTGCTGAGATTTTTTTCAGATCTGTTTTTTTTTTCTTTAAATGGCGTAGTGGTTGTTGGTGTTGTTATTTCTGGCGGTGGTGGTCTTACTCCGACCACCTTCTCTTTCGTTTTCAGATCTGGTTTTTTTGGGCTTTGTCGCATGTGTGGGGCTTGGCGGAGGTTACAATGGCGATGGGGGCAGTTGGGCGAGTAAGGAGAGAGAGAAATGGTGGTGGTGCTGCGGTGGTTTGGGTAGAAGGTGGTAGGATGCGGTGGTGGGGGTTGTGGTGGTGGCAGGCGTCAATGTTTTATCTAGATCTGTTTGTTTTTTTTTTGCGTCAATGTTGGTAGGCGTGTGGTGGTGGTGGTGGTGGTTGGAGGAGGTGAGGATAATTGGCAGGCGGATGGTTGTGGTGGTGGAATTATATAAATTCAATTTTTTTAATACAAACCGTCATATGACTAAAGTTACACATTTACCGACTAAAGTTACACATCCACCGACTAAAGTTACACTTATAAAGTATATAATTCCAAAATTTTACATATAAATTCACCTTATGACTAAAATTACACATTCAATGACTGAAGTTACAAATTCAACGACTGAAGTTACACTGCTGAATTATATAAATTCATTTTTTTAAATACAAACCACCATATGACTAAAGTTACACATTTAGTGACTAAAGTTACACATATAACGACTAAAGTTACACCCATAAAGTATATAAATTCAAATTTTTACATATAAATTCACCTTATGACTAAAATTACACATTCAATGACTGAAGTTACACATTTAACGACTGAAGTTACACTTGTGAAACATTAAAGTTACACAGACCTTTGATAAAATTACGTAAATTCAAATTTACAAATTCAAATTTTTATGTAAAAAGGTAAAAGTTACAATCATAAAGACTAAAATTACACCAATAAATCATTAAATGACTAAAGTTACACTTGTACAATATTAGAGTTACACTCAGAAATGATTGGCTGAGAATAGAACTTACGAACTTAACCAAATTTGAGAACTTACCTGAACCTTGCTCTCTCTCTCTCTCTCTCTCTCTCTCTCTATATATATATATATAGGCAGGATCTCGTGAGTTGGATTCTTATGGAAAGTTTGTGCTCACAAATTATAACCATTAGATAAACAAAAATAAAAGGCTGAGATTTAAATCCCATAATTTAAAAAAAATGACAAAAAAAACCACAATCACGAGCCAAAGCACAGCGGATCAAAAAACTGTTTCTCTCACCAAAGTTTCTCTGCATAATGAACGTCAAAATCCCTGAAAAAATGTTACAAATTTGGGGAAAAATTTACGCAACACCATTAATTCTTCTCGATTTCAACAATTAACAATCAATTAGCGGTTTTTAAGCATAATCATCTACACAATGAATTCAGCTTCCCAATTAATCGAACAAAATGAATTCAGCAAGGTAATTCAACCACCGATGGTGACGGTAATGTTGATGTAAGTTCAAGAAGATGATGACCAACATTACCTAGTCGCAGTTGTTATGATTAAAAGGTGAAGATTAACTGTTTAATCTCATTGCGGGAATGGTGAAGGTGGACGAAGGACAGCGACGGCTGTGCACTGCTGTTGGGCGGTTCGAGACGGGACCATGGTGACTGGGATGTGGAGCTGTCTAGAGGAGGAATCAGTGGTTGTCGTGGTGAAGCAGAATCGATTATTTCGAGGCAATGCGGTGTTGGGAGAGAGGGAGGATAAGACATGAGCAGGTTGCTCGTGGTAACTGGTAAACTCACTGCACGTCGGAGATTGAATGGGCTGCTCCTCTTGTCTCGTGGTGCTGTTGATGGTCGGGTGAGAAAAGATAGTGGACAATAGTGCATAATGTTATGATTGTATAATTCAGGTTATTTTGGAATATGCTGTAGCATTTTGCTTCTCACGATATTAATATTGTATGGTTGATTGTTTCATATGAATCCTTATGTATTGGATTGCAACCTGACAAAGCATGTGGAATATTTGGTAGAGCATTGTTGCAAAGTAGAAGCTGTTGTATCCTACTCATTTTCATGGCTCATGAAACTTTGAATATTGGTGAGGATGACATGATTCTTTGCCAAGGTAGCCCTCATATCACTGTTGATGAAGCTGTGACTTTAATTTGAGGAGATATAGAACAGTTTGTTGCCACTGACCGCCTATTTGTGGGAATGGTACCGCATTACAAGTTGTTGGACTCTATGATCGTCTCGAAAATTATCGTGCCAGTTGTGATTATGGCAGGACAGGACAAATACTACTGAAATGTCTTCACTCTTCTGAAACAGCAAAAATATGGGTATTTGTATTTGACATTGGATAAGTAGCTTATTTTTCAGTAACACTGGAGCACTAGAGTATCAGCAGAATAATAGCAGAATAACATTACAATAACACAAGAATAACACCGGAGTAACAACACAACAACACCGGAGTAACAACATAATAACACCAGAATAAGACCCGAGGAACACATGGTAAAAAAAAAGAAAAAAAATGAAGAATAACATTGGAATAACAGTATTATTATGTTTCAGTGTTATTATTCTTTTTTTTTTACCATGTGTTATTCCAGTCTTATTCATATTCTTGTTTTTTTTTACCCTACGCTATTCCAGTGTTATTCTTATTTTTTCTTACTATGTGTTATTCCAATATTACTCTTATATTTTTTTTATATTTAGTTAGCACTTGTTATTCCAATGTTACTCTTATCATGGTTATCTAATTTTCCATTATGTTATTTTTTTTTCCACGGGTTACTCCGGTGTTATTGTGTTGTTACTCCGGTGTTATTATTGTGTTATTGTGTTGTTACTCAGGTGTTATTCTCGTGTTATTGTGTTGTTACCCCGGTATTATTATGGTATTATTGTGTTGTTACTCCAGCACGGATTTGTCGTTTCCTTATGTTTTCCTCGATATTCACATTATGCATTAATAATCCCTCATGTTCCCTTACATTCGTTACATGGATGCTGCGTTTGTTGGATCAGTGATGGACCAAGGTGCCTAACCAACACCTTTATACAAGTTCCTTGAAATCAACCACACCACCAACTAGTAATTTCACACCTACTAGCTATAATCACCATGAAATGACATTCAATAAAATTGTCATAAAATAGAATAAGACATCACTATACATACCTTTGCTTAATTCAAGATTTATAATGTATAAATTAGAAGCAAAGTTATCGATTAACAAAATATCACATCAACCAAAAAACATACAAACAAACAAACACACAATATAGAAAGAATGGAAAATATGAAGACAATAATGATGGCATTCGCGATAATGGCACTAGTAACTTTGACACTGGCAAAACTCACAAGATTGTTCAACAAATTTGAAGGACGTCGCTACTGATTCGATGCGACTAAAACAGCTGACAAAATTGCAACTTGTTGTGCAGATTGCTTCTGTCACTTAATTTTCACCCATAAATCAAAATTGTTGTACCAGCTGGTACGCCGTTGACTGAACAATAACACTGTGACACATTCAGTATTCAACAACATGCGAGTAAATAAAGGCTTAACACTAAAACATAGCTATAATCAATTAAGAACAATCACATAAACAATCCAACAAATCAACAAACCCTAGAGAATCAATTAAGAACAATTAAACAACAGAAAATCAAAATAAAACTGAAATAAAATACTAATTGTAAATGGACTGATGCCGAGACTAAATCAAAGCTCGAGTATGATAGCTCTCATTGCCGTGAACATCAGCAAAAACAAAAAACCTGACGCAAATCCCAATTATGATCGACAAATTAGGAGAATATAAGGAGGAAGTGCATCAACTTTACCTCCATAAAAAAATTGTCTTATCAAGTGTTTGATTCATTAATTTTATAAGAGACAAACATATAACTACCTTGAGTTACAAAAGGAATATTAGGGAAGAAGGCAGAGCAACACTGAGTAACAGAAGAGAGAAGGGGAGAGATTTATGACAGGAGAGAATGAGAGATACATGAAATGCGCGTAGTGGGACAATCGAATTATAAGAAGCGGTGGAAAATAGATCTTGACCGTAGATCTTGTATTAATCCTATGGTTCAGTTTTGTGAGCACCAACTCAACACTAGATTCACAAGAACCCAACTCTCTCTCTTTCTCTCTCTCTCTCCTCTCTTTCTCTCTCTCTCTCTCTCTCTCTATATATATATATAGAATTAGGATCCTGTACGAACTAATAGTTCGGTGCGAACCTACGAACTGACTCAAAAATAGTCAGACCAAACAAAATGAATGGTCTCTCTAATTCACACGCACCACTGACATATTATTTCCTTTTCCCTTATATTATCCTAACCAACCCCACCTACCCATTAATTTCCATCCATCTTCACCAGCCATCACGTCGCAACGCCGGCGCACTTCCGTTGTAGACGATGTCGGCGCACATCGGTAGCCGATCACCCAAACACACGTGACCAACTTCCCTTCTCTTTTCCTAACTTCTCCTTTTCCGGCGATAGATCTGAGGAGACGGAAGTCATAACGACGACGTGTGGATGTCGAAAAATAAAACGGAAGATGAAGAACAACTAGTGTGTGGTGCATTTGAGGCCACAAATCTGTCGGAGCTCCGGCCAGCAGCCTTCTTGCTTTGAATTTTACTCAGTTTTGCCAAAAAATGTCGAGATTTACAACATCGATCTAACAAAAGTGAAGTATATTGTCAAAATATAACAGCCTTGATG